>CAJHQP010002578.1:0-83104 GCA_905132765.1 Moricandia arvensis
ATTCATCCTAAATGGATTACTTTTGTTCAATTTATTCCACTTCCACAAGGTCTGAAAGCATCCTTATTCGCTACACATCGAGAAGTTGTACATAAAGATGTGGAGCGTGCTTTTGGGGTCTTGCAAGCTCGATTTGCCATAGTCAAAAATCCAGCTCTTTTGTGGGATAACGTAAAAATTGGAAAGATAATGAGAGTATGTATCATTTTGCATAATATGATTGTAGAAGACGAGCGAGATGGGCACACTCAGTTTGATGTTTCAGTTTTTGCACAACGGGAATCAAACCAAAGTTCACAAGTGGATTTCATGTATATATGCCTTTAAATCTCGGCAATATGATGAGCATTTGGAATTGAGTTTGTGATAAAACAATACATCAACAATTGAAAGCTGATTTGGTAGAAAATATATGGAAAAAGTTTGGAACAAAACAAGATTTCAATTAATCGGCTTGTATTTGGAACAAAGCTGATTTTCTCGTTTACGATTTGTATTTGTATTTTTAATATGCTTTTATATCATTTTTATTTAAATTTTTATGTTTTCTTTTCTTTCAAATCATTCAACTTAAAAAAAAAATTAAGAACCTCAATGAGGTTCTACCATTAGGGGATGAGAAAATTAATTAGACTAACAAGGATTCTTAACTTTTTAAATCATAAAATTAACTACTAATTTATTCATTATAATCTATTAGGATCTCTAATCAATGGACTTGCTTGCTTATAATGCCGCATCCGTCATTTTCATGATATCTTAGCTTTTACCTTTTATTTTGGTCTCCAATCTCTCAGCTTTATGAGCTACGAGATTTATCTTTATTAAAAAAAATGGTTGAAGCTTTAATGCATGGATAGATAGTGGGGAGTGGCTTCTCCTCATCAAATATAACCGAAAAGTTGTCTCAAAATGACCTTTTCCGATTGAATTTAAGAAGGGCAGAATCAGTAATTAAGATTTCACAATAGCGACGTTTATGTTAATCTTATTAATACATTAGAACCATTTTCTGCGCTACAAACTATATCTCTTAACTGAAGATTTTAGAATCGTTGAACCAGCACCAATAATCGGTAAGCTTTGGTAATAAAAACCATCCAGAATCGCAGACTACTCAAATAACTTGGAATCGGAGAATTATCCGACATGAAAGCTTTAATTCTGTAACAACCATTCAGATAATTTCTTTTCAAAATAAAGAAAAGAAAAACAATCAATAACTTTATTCTAAAATGCAAACTTTTGTCTCTGATCTCCACTGATGTCTCCAACACAGTGACGATTCCGCTCTCATCATAACCTAACTAACACTTACATAAAGCAAAAGAGTTTCGGTTCAGAACCATTCATTCACCAAACTACAGTCTCTTCTATTACTGGCTGGCTCTGCTACATGGTGAAGACACTGCCGTTCTTGAATCTAACGTCCATCCCATCTCTATCGTCAAAAACTTTTCTCCGATGACCTTACACTATTTCCCGCCAAAAATCTCACGCTTTCTCTATTCGACAAGTCTTTTCACCCCTTAGCTCCTCTCCTTCATCACATTCATCTCGGTTTTGTCCTGAGATATATGTCAGACCTGAAGTATCATCTCCGACCCGATCGGTTACAGTGAGATCGATGTTAAGAACGCCTCTCTCGTAAACTAGATGGGCTTCCAACCTAAAACCAATTGGTGATAAGTGGAGTGGTCTATCTATCTTATATATTGTTAAGGATACATTCCAACTACCGATGTGGGCCTTTGTCTCTAATACGCCCCCTCGTGATGATGGCTCTTTGAGCGTCAATCTCGGAATGTTCGGGCTAGGATCGATGGACCATCTTTAGGCCTGATCGATGAGGGTCGGGTTGGGACTTTTTGGATCGAAGGCTCTGATACCATGTTAAGCTAGATGGGCTTCCAACCTAAAACCAATTGGTGATAAGTGGAGTGGTTCATCTATCTTATATATTATTAAGGATCCATTCCAACTACCGATGTGGGACCTTTGTTCCTAATACTCTCATTTCCCCTAACGATCAATGGGGAATGTGGACTGCACTTTTCGCCACTGGAACTTTCGGTCTTTGGTACGTAACATTTTGATCAACTATCTATGCTAACCATATCGTGGTGGTGTAGTGGTTTCCACTCTACAAGGAGTCATCTTGTTGGTCTAGACTAGTCTAGGCCAGGGATTGATTCTCTTCTAGTGCAAAATTGCTAGCTCTCCATGTGGCAAGGTGGCGTGAGTTTCTAACTCCCACGTAGAGCAACCAGGCTTCTATGTCACCGATCAGGGCCGGCCCTGGGCTAAAGCCCATAAAGCTTGGGCTTTAGGCGCCAAAATTATATAATTTATAGGGGCGCCAAATCACAACGGATTCCTTTAGTGGAGTGGCTAGTGCATAATGTTACTTAACAAATAGGTTATGGGTTCGACATTTTTCTTGTTCTTTGTTTTATTTTTCTTTCTGATAATGGTAATAAATAAAAAGATTTGGATTACCTTTTCTAACAACTTTAGTTTCCTTTTCATCTACAGATTAAAGTAAATGAGAATTAAATTATAAATTGCACAAACTAGTTAATTTTGTCTTCTTTTTGCTAATAATAATAACTAAAAGAGTTTATCATAAATATTTTAATAATATTTTCTAACAAATTTACGTTCCTTTTCTACATGTATGAAAAATATATGATATAAATTATAAAACAAAAGTAAACAGTTACTAAATTTTCGTTTTTTGATAATGATAATAACAGGAAAAAATTGATAACTTTTACCAATTTTAACTATATATATATATATATATATATATTATAGTAATGGTATTAGATATACAACAAAAAGGGGATAAAAACTAATAAATTTCTTTTTTTTTAGCAATTGACCGTTATTTTTTATTTTCTCAGCATTTTTTTCAAATTTTTGTCCATCATTACTACAAAAAATGTATATTTTCTTCATTTTTTCTTTTAATTTTCTGTGTAAATTTCTTTTTCTTTTTCATTCTTCTCTTCAAATATAGTGTAGTTTTGTGTTCGATAGTTTTTTTCCTCGTTTTGACGTAAGATATTTAATGTTTTATGTCGTATGATCAAAGTTTTAGAACTTTTTTTCAAAATTTAAACATGATTAAAGTAAAACAAATATTTGTTGGGGTATTATTTGCTTAGTTCGCTTTAGGCGCCATATTAGTCCGGACCGGTACTATCACCGATGGATAGGTCCCTAGGGTTTATCGGTTGGGGCTCGGTCCGCCGGACATCCTTGGTTAATCCAAAAAAAGAACTATGTATGCTTCTCACATGAGGAAAGAGATGGGGACCTAGAGTGTGAACCCATGTTGACTATCTAGTTTAACTTAGTTATTTGGAAAGAACTGACATCTTTTCTTTGTTTTGGAAACATTGTAAGGTCAGAGAAGACCAAAATTGGAAGTGCGATGAGTGGTGCACTTGTAAGCACATTGATAGGACTTGCAGCTAGCAATTTAGGAATTATCTCTTCAGAATCTCCTGCTTTCTCTGTAATGATGAATTTCTTGCTCCCTTTAGCTGTTCCTCTACTTTTGTTTAGAGCAGATTTGCGCCGTGTGATCCATTCTACAGGAAAACTTCTGTTTGCTTTTCTTATCGGATCATGTACGTAGAATATACTCACCTCTCCTCCACTTATCATTACTCTGCTTTTATCAAACCACTAATTATTATGTTATTATGGAAAAACAGTTGCTACAGTTTTGGCTTACTTTCTGGTACCCATGAAATCGCTTGGTTCTGATAGTTGGAAGATCGCAGCTGCCCTTATGGGAAGACATATTGGTGGAGGTAACAAAATTATCAATTTTTAGATCACATTTTTTTGTTACAATATAAAGTTGTTGTTGTGTATGTGCAGCTGGAAACTACATTGCCATAGCGAAAGCTCTTGATGTTTCGTCTTCAGTAATAGCTGCTGGACTTGCTGCTCATAGCGTAATATGCGCTTTATTTTTCATGATATTGTTTGCTTTAGCTTCTAAAATACCTGCTGAATCATTACCACCGCAAACTAATGGTAAGATGGTGATGATAGATATACCTAACTTGTGTTTGATTCAGCACTAATCTTATAAACTTGATATGTTATTTTTTTTCTTTTGCAATGGCAAGATGGTGTGAATATGAAGGAAGGCAGAGATAAAATCTCTGTGATACAAATGGCTACAGGAATAGTTGTGTTTTTAGCTATATGCAAAGTTGCAACTGTTATCACAAAGTATTTCGGTATTTCGGTATTTCGGATGGTAACTTACCAGAAATTACTGCTATAGTTGTTGTTTTAGCAACTATATTTCCGTCTCAGTTTGACCATCTCGCACCAGCTGGAGAAGCAATGGCTCTAGTTCTCATGCAGGTGAGATGCTACGATTCAAGATATATATATATATATATATTCACCATCTTTTCCATATTACGACCAATTCAAATCTAATGAAAGTGGAATATACTTAAAAACAGGTGTTTTTTGCAGTGTTGGGAGCAAGTGGTAACATAAGGAGTGTAATAAACACAGGACCAAGCATAGTTATATTTGCCTTGTTACAAATAGTGATACATCTGGGGGTGTTACTGGGAATAGGAAAAGTGATGAAGATGGAGCTAAAGCTTTTACTTCTTGCATCAAATGCTAATGTTGGAGGCCCCACAACTGCTGCTGGAATGGCAACAGAAAAAGGATGGAGCTCGTTGATAGTCCCTGGGATCCTTGTCGGAATATTTGGGATTGCCATTGCTACGTTTTTAGGAATTGCATTTGGAGTTAAAGTCCTTAAGCTCATCTGCTCATGTGATGTTCAAGTGGAATCACATCAACTTAAAATACTAGTGGAATCCTTACAAGTCTTTATCTCGTTTGCTCTCTATGTCCTCACTAGTGTTGCGAGTTTGCTGACAACAAAATTCAAAATCTAAAATGGTAAAAAAAAACTACATTTGGCATGAATTCATATTTTTACAAATACTGAAATAATTTCTGAAAAAGAAAACCAGCAGCTACTAAATCTAGAAACCCTAAAACCTCGTGGAAACAAAAGTGGAAAGAGTTCTGAAAAAGAAAACCAGCAGCTACTAAATCTGCAAACCCTAAAACCTCGTGGACACAAAAGTGAAAAGAGAAAAAAGAAAAGTACTTTTCGCTTTTCTTATCGGATCATGTGCAGTACTCATCTATCCTCAACTTATCTACACAATCATTACTCTGCCTTTGACAACTCTACTTTTGTATTGCTATTACATAAAAATGGTTGCTACAACGGTCGTCAATAGTATTGACTTACTGTCGCATCCCGGTTCTCTCAAACCGGGATTATTTTGTTTTTTCTCTAATTAACTAGATTGGGCCCAAAGCCCATCATCACTTGCTCTTTAATTTTGGTTCGTATAGTAAATCCTAGGGTTTTCACCTTATTTTCTTTTAAAAAAGAGCTTCCCCTTTCTTTTCTATCTCATTTAGAAATCAGAGCCAAACCATACAGAGTTCCTGAGAGATCTGAAACCCCTAGTCGTCAAGGTTTTTCTTTTTCTCTTCTCTCATGTTCTCTCTTGGCAACCTCTCTCTCTCATCTCTCTCGTGTTTGCGTCTCTTTCTCTTCCCTCGGTGGTCTTTGTTCGTTGTACGCTAGAGCCAAGATGTCGGAGATCCCGACAAATCGATCGAAGTTTGTTTCATTTTTCTCTTTTATCTCAGATCTCTTATCATGGGTCTTTGGTGGTAGCAACTGACCGTTTCTTTGTAGATATGGTTCCTGGAAAGTCTTAAGCTTCAGATATGCTTCTTCTCTCTTTTCCATTCCCAGATCTAAAGCTAAGGTGAGGTCTGATGTGATCTCTTCTTCCTTCTTTCATTATCGTTTCATAGTAGGAGTTTCTAACTAAATCATTCATATCTATGTGCTATCTATAAGCATATGCGTAGTTGTTTGATACATGAACTATGTCTTATACATATACACTTATATATTGTATTGTAATGTGTGAACACTTAGATCTACTCATAGGTTGCTAAACTGAATGTGATTGTATGATGATTGACACTTGCATGCGGGTGTTTGAATTGTGTGGGGAACAAGCATGTGTGGGTAGTGCATATGATATAGGGAAGGTCGTAAAGCCTATGTGTGTCGGTGCAACGTGTTTGAGAGTTCTCGGGCGTTGCATCGTTTCTTGTTGAGTCATGCGGGGAGCAAACGAGGTGGCATGATTCAGAATGTTGTAACATGGATCGCGCTGGGACCGACAAGGTGGCATGATCATGTGAATGTTGTAGCACGGATCGCGCGGGGACCGAACGAGGTAGTGTGATCGTTTGAATGTGGTGGCGCGGATTACGCGAGGTGGCGTAATAGCGTAAAGGCGTTGAACTCACGGGGGCCGATCGAGGTGGTGAGGTATCACGCGACAACATGAGAAGCACGGAGACTGAACGAGGTGGCGTGGTCTCATGTTCACACCGTTGGAGTTTATCTTTGTTTCTTGTTGATTACTCTTGATTTACTGGATGTTCTAGGTAGAGCTTTTGTTATGTTCTGTGATGAATGTCGGGTGATGATTTCGGGGCTCTAAGCTTTCCTCACTGAGCTTTTGTCGAAATCCTCACCCCTCCTCATTCTTTTCCATTTCAGGTTTAGCTCATATTGGTGGGTTTTTGTCAAAGACATCCTGGAATACTAAAAATACATTGTTTCGGCCTTGTGGCTGGAGACAAGTGTCATGATATCAACGACCATTTCAGCTATGCTGGGTCGGGTGTCGCACTTACTTTCTGATACCGATGCAATCGCTTGATAGTTAGAAATAGCAGCAGCTCTTATGGAAAAACATATCCGTGGGGGTAACAAATAATTCATATCAATATAATATAAGGGAAATTGCATTGTATAACCTTCAAAAATATTATAATTCACTATTTGTCTAAATAACCTAACTCACCGATACACAATTGTTCTTTTATATAATATTGCCATATTGCCCTTGTGAATAACCGGGAAAACCTGAAAAAAAAAATAAAAAAATTAAGTATTATTATTGTGGACAAGTTACTCGTGTCCATTCGTGAGTCACACCCTCTCAAATTTACTTTACCTTCTTCCATGATAGAAAGTGAATAGTCTCCTTCAAAAATTTGGCCACCGTGTTTCCACTGCCTTCGTTCCCGGTGTTCTTTTCTTAATGACATCACCTCTTCTAATTGTTCTTTATTATACTGCCAATAAGCTTCTCGGAATTGGAAATCAACAGAGTATACGACACGAAGAACAACCCGCTGTAAGTTCTGATTGATTCATAAGTTGTTTGACTTCTAATGGGGATAAAACGGTGAAACCCAGTTTGATGTTCAATTTAAGTGTTCATGTTTTATGGTTGTTGCAATATATTGTTGAGTTTGTCTGATTTGTGTGTTCTGCCAGTCTTAATGGCTCCGCTTGGTGTTGCATGTGTGGTTAAAAAGGGGAACGCGGCGGAGGATGGTCGATTAAATGTTTAATTTTGCTAGAAGACAAAACTCAGTTTCTATTCTATGCGAATGTAGGTATTTTCTATTCCATTCTAAGTAGTGGGTTGTTTTCTATTGCATATGGTTGTTCTAATATATGTTAATAAAATGTTGGTTTCCATTTTATTCTAAGTAGAGTGGACTATTTTTCTTTGTGTAAATGGAATAGACTTGTTTCTGCTCATGTCTATTCCATTTTATGTATTATGTTGTTTTCTCTGTAACAAGGTTGTGCTTGCTAGAATACAATGTTATTTCCTACTGTATGCGAAATTTTTATTTTCTATTATATTCTAAGAGTTTGGTGTTTTCTGTTAGGACACCTAAGTATATTCAGACCTTGCTGTTTATGTCTTTTTATGACTGTTTTATATAAAACTAACATGATACAAATGTTTTTAGGATACTCGGTGGTAGTGGCCCTTATCCTCTTAGAATTACACGCGGTCGGGAAGGAATTGAATGGTTTAGCTTTAATTGAAGAACATGCCGGTGCAGCAGTGGAGAACTATGTCATACCAACTCTGGATATGTATAAGGCGAGTTCCCCAACCGGGAAAAGTAACCCATGTGTGCCTCTAGGCTTCATAAATTGTTTATATTATATGATGTGTTTCATTAATGTACTATGCTATTTATCATTTTCTATTCCATTTGATGGTTAAGAAAAATGTTATATTTTATTTAGAATGATAGTGTATACTAATCATTGTTTCATGTTTGTTAATATTTGTGTTTTGTAATGAAAGAAAGTTAAACATTAATATGCTGAACAATTTTGTGCAATCATTTATATTAAATTTTAAGTTTTGACGGTGAAATAAGAAAAATATGTGATGAAAATGTGTAATGATCAAAACTAACCATTTACAAAATTTATTTTACCATTTCGTCAAACCCATCTACACAAGTGTAGACTTCACACAAAGTTATCTTATATACTATTTTCAGATTAGTATTTAGTATAATTTTCAGTCACTCCTTACTATATATTATATATTATTTACAAATTTTAATATTTGGGCTTAGAGTTTATATTTGAGTTTATGATTTAGTGATTGGAGTTTAGGGTTTAATATTAAGAAGGTGGAGGTTGAGGTTGGAGGGTCGGGTTTATGATTTAAGGCCAATTAGTTACTTTGCATAGTTTTTGATAATTCATTAAATTGTACTATATTGTATGACATGTTTTAGCTTATTTATATTTTGGTTTGTACTATACTATATATCATGGTTTAGATATGTGGTAAATAATTATGTGACGTTGCTTCCTTGTATGGTTTGACAGGAGACAATATTGTTTTACTGCTAGCCACACCTCCAAACGTCAACGTCATCCTTCATTCTCTTTATCACCAGTTACTTGGCAAATTGAAGGGTATAACCGGATAGAAGAGGTGTTAAATGTTACTTTTTTCATTATGTCAAAATCAATGTCATTCACTTAATTTTCCTTTCCATTTGTGTTATTAAGCAAATTCACCCATAATATAAACATAAATCCACAAAAACTAATTTTTTTTTTTTTGCAATTTTGTACAGCTTGAAAGGACATAGCATTAGAAAAACCCGATCATTATATATATCAAAGTTGTGTTTAATTAGGCAGTATCAATAAACTTGATGTTTTGTTTTATACAATGGCTGAATTGTGTGATGATGAATAAAGGCAGAGATGAGATATATGTGATACAATTACAAATGGCCACTCGAATAGTTGTCTATAGCTACATGCAAAGTTCAACTGTTTTCTTAGTATATTTTGGTAACTTGTTTTAGCTAATATTCTTCAAGTCATGTGCATATAATGAAAATGGATAAATTGCTGCTACCTATACTAGTGGAATTCTCACAACTGTCTTATCTCATTATTTTGCTCTTTACCCTCACTGGTTCTGCACTTTTATTGACACAATCAAAAGCCAAAATAGTAAACAAAAAGAAAGATGTTTGACAAGAAGATTTTACTTTTTTCCTACAAATACTGAAGATCCATTTTTTCAAAAAAAAAAGAACAAATTCCTACAAACCCTAAGACCCTGAAGACAAAAGAGATATGAAGAAGAAGAAAAAAACTCTCTTTCAAATTCCAAAGCATCATTTGAGTCATACATAAAAGCAAAAAAAAAAAAAAAAAAAGAAATGTCATGACATTCTTTCTCCTCCAATTAGACAGGTTTTTAAAATGAAAATAGAAAACAAACAAAACTAAACTAACATAAGAGAGAGGTTTTACTGAAAAACCTAAAAGGTTCTCTTATGTTTTTTGTTATCATTACAGTTTTTGTTGTTGTTGGCTACAACCACCGTCTCTTTTTTTGGTGAAACCTGAACCGTCTAACATACCATCACCGCCATCTTCTCTGACCCCAGCCCGCCTAGTTTTCTGTTGCCCCATCTCAAATTTGTTTCGGCCAGTGCTATCTTCCGCACCATCAAATCTTCCGTGGCGTCTGAATGGTCTAAAGTTGTTGTCGTTGTCAGAACTCAATCTTCTCAAAGAACTTCCAACATCATCATGTCCTTGCCCATGCAAGAAATTCCTTTTCCTGAAGCCATCATGATTCTCTCGAGAATCATACCTCCTCCTTTCAGACAATCTTAGAGGTGACATGATCAAACCTATTTCTTGATTTTCAGAAAACCGTTTCTGGAAAGGCAACCTCACCCTCTCCATCATCCTCTCGTCTCCTCTAAACCCATCATGAGGAGGAGATAATCTATCTCGAACGTTCCACGGGACTGGAGAACGACTTCTTGATCTCCTAAAGACCGGAGAGTTACCTCTTTCTCTCCTATTACCACTCATCCAGTTGTCCATCCGACCAGGAAATTGGTTATTATAACCGTGCCTGCCCCTGAATACACGATCCCCACCATTTGGATACATTCTTAACCTACCGCTGTATCCCCTATTTGAAAATCGATTAGGTACATAACCATGATCAGGTTGTGATCCTTGTCCGGACCCTGACCTTGATTGATCAAAGCCGCCCATCATGCAGTTAGGATGTGGAGACTCCAAAACATAGCGAGGTCTTGTACTAAAATATCCTCTCCCAGGACTCCTGTCATCTCTCCCAGATAACCTATATGGACCCATGCTCAACTCTTTGTAATCATCAGATCTGAAACAAAAGGACCGTTACTAGGTTACGAACTAACTATTAAAAAGTAAAATGACCTAAAAAAAAGCTAGGGAAAGAAAAACTTGCCTTGTCCTCGGGATGGCATCATCATGTGAAGGAAACTCCTTAAACCTCCTTGAAGAAGAAGACCTCTTCCTCAGATGCAAATCTTTCATGTCTATGTCACTTCCGGACTTAGTCTCTGCCATGATTCTCTTACCAGAATCCTCCATCTTGTTCTCATTACTTTCAGCCATAGAGTAGTATCCTTCATTCTCTGGCTCTAACTCGTAATCTTTTGGTTCAATCTCTTCATCCTCAACCTCGTTTCTTCCCAAACGGTATTGCCCCTTCAACTCTCCGTCCTCAAGATGGGAATCATAATCAGATTGGAACTCATTGCTATTTCTAGGAGCTGCTTTAGCCTTAGGACCAGATGGTGATGAAAACTTTTCTTGCTCATTTGATGCAACCAACCCATCTAGATGGTCCTTACTTCCATCAATAGGTTTGCTCTCTTTAGGGGACATTGACTCCGTGATTTCTCCCTCTACATCTTCTATATCACAAGGTGGACCCCAAGCATCCATAGGAACATTTAAGTCCCAGTGAAACCTCGTCTCTTTGATGCTTTTCTTCTTCTCCGCAGTGGGTTCAAAGGACATGGTGACAGCTCCACTATCAGGTGCTAAATTTTCGCTTTCTCCCTTGTTATCTGCTACCATCCCTCCGAGGGCCAATATGGTCGAGGCGTCCTGCTGCTGAACAACATGTTCTTCAGCAGGAAGACGGTCAACAGATGGTGCAACATCATTGCTCAAATTACAAGCAGCATCAGCAAGTATCTCAATACCAGAAAAGTCATGACCAATGCTATCATCCTTTTCATCAGATGTTCCTGCATCAGTTAAATTTGGGTTTAACTTCGAAACATGGTTGATCTTCGACCTATGTTTTGAGCTTCCACGTCGACCAGATGACTTTCCTGGTGACAGGGAGGCAGCCATGATTCTTCGTTTCTTCATTGGAACACGCCCTGCTCTTTCTGCCACATGCTGACCTTGAAGCTGCCATAAACAGAAAGGACAGGATCAGATATCAAAATAATGAGACCGTGATGAACACAAAGGAAAGGAGATAAAACCTTTCCATGATCTGACTCTTTTGCTACTGTGCCTGATGAACTCTTGTCTTCGTTCTCAACACCTGAGCCCGCAACTCGTACAATAGCTTTCTCGTCACGCCTTGTTGAACCTTTGCTACCTTTGGCCATCCAAGGAAGCTCACTGTCATTGGTACTCTTAAGCTCATCACGGTTGGTCTTTGTCATGCTTCAATGCACTCCCCCCGTCCACGGTATGTTAACTTGCAAGACAATAATATTCCATTAATAAACCATATATTAAACAATACAAAACATTAAAAGTACCTATTGTCTATTTCTATTGTAGCTAGACAACCAGTTAAAGACTCTTAAGAGCTTTTAACCTGAAAAAACAAAATCTACCTAACTTTGAAGAACATGCCTTCTTGGAACTAAAAGCATAACAATCTAGCATTTATTATCAGCACACCTTGATCAAAAGGGAAGATTTTAAAATTTTCATCAGCCGTGTTCCGAGATGGCAAGATCAAGATCCATCAAAAAAAATTGTCATTGCAAAACTTCTTTCATTTTCAGTCATGAAACACATCGATTCCTAAGCCTCTCATATAAGGTCGTACATAAATATATCAGAGGGGTAACTAGTTCATATATGTATTAAGCTATGAATCTAAATCTATAGATAATTTGGAGAATGGTAAATTGGATTTTTCATATCTGGATAAATTTTACGTCTGTAAAATTTTACAGATTCAAATCCACCAACTTTTTCGACCTTGTGTGATAACTGATAATACTAAGACTCACATATTGACGCAATACTAATCTTATTTCTTTGTCATTCTAAAACTGATATCGCTGCTATGAATAAAAATATATAATAATTAAACATAAATGATTTGAACAAAATAAATATCTTTTTACCTTTATATACGCGGTCTTTTCTCTTCTTCAAAACTTTGAAGCACCTGCAAGTTTAGAAAAAAAAAACAAAGCAAAATCTACGTTAAACACTATTGAATTTAAAATGTTGACGTACGTCATTATTATTTCAAGAAGAAAATATTCACCAGACTTATTGAGAAAGAACATATTCTTACCAACTCCTAAGCACTAATGCAAGTATGTGTATGTGGTCAGCCCTCTTCAGTTAGAACACTTATATACTGTATAGATCTCAAAATCTATGGCTTTGATTCTAAGTCAAATATATGATATTGTATGTAAAAAGAAACAAATTGAATATTAACATTCAAACTGAATATAAAATAGTGTATGTAAAGTTTATCAATCGATTTAATTGCTTCCATTTTTTCCTTACCAAATATGTTATCAAACTAAATAAATAAGTCAACCAAAAACATTATGTTTAGTCCTAAGTGACTCATGTCATAAAATTTTGTTCCATTTAATTCTTAGTTTAGGAGGTCATCAAATAAAGAAAGTTGGAACAAAAACAAGTGTGGTTACCTCAACTGGAGTCAGAGTTTGATTTGAAAACTATTATATACTTAACATTTTTTAGAGCATAGAATTAATGGATACAAACATGTTTAATATGTTGTGTAATATGTTAAACACGTGTAAAAATAATAAATTAAAGTAGTAAATAGTAGTTTACATGGTGTGTATATCGTGTAATATGAATAATATAGTGAGAATTATATAATCAAATTGAAAAGTGTATAATATATAGGATTAAAAAAGAAAATGCATAGAATTATGAGAAATTGTTAGAAATGCCACAAGTTAAGTACCACTTTTCAAAAATACCACCAATCAAAAAATATAATAACATTTGAATTTAGATTTTAGTAATTATTGTTTATAGTTTAATATTAAGGGGTTGAGTTGTGTTTATAAATGTTTAATAAATATTTTAAAAAAATTAGCTTAGTGTTATTTTATCACAAATTTATGGTATTTGTGAAAATAGTCACTTATTAATAATAAATTTGAAAAGTGATACCAAACTTATGGTATAGTTGAAATTTTCCCTAGGATTATTTTTTGTAGTACCAAACATTTACAAAGATATAGTTTGTTTATTGAGTAGTACTTTTGAATTCTAGTGGACTATATTTATTGGGAAATTTTTCATGTTTACCACATTATTGGTACCACTTTTCATTTTCAGAAAATAAAATACAATTTCAAAAATAAATTATATTAAATTAAAATACAGAAAATTAAAAAATGAAAGAAAAAAGCACAAAATTCAAAAAAAATCAAATAGTTATTTTTTTATTACAAGATTTTTGTAAAAAGATTTATCATCGTTGAAAATAAAAGTTTCAAATATATCACTGACGATGATGGTGGTTTCTCACATAACCATTAACAAATGACATTTTGACATATCTCTAATGATAGTTTTCAACATCATCGTTAAAAATGATAGTAGATATGTTAATAACGATGTTTTCGACAATCATCTTTTTGAAAAAAAAGTAGATATCTCAAAGTTTTTTTAAAATGATAGATATTGTCAAGGTTTTTAACGATGATGTCAGAAACTATCGTTAGAGATATGTCAACGATGAAAATATTGTTAGAGATATGTCAAAAATGTTATTGTTAATGGTTATTTGAGAAACCACATCGTCATCAATGATACATCTGAAATTGTTATTGTCAACGATGATATGTTTGTTTGTTATTTAAATAATTTTGTAATTTAAAAGAGAATATTATGAATTTTTGTTTGATTTTCTGAAATTTTATTTTTTTGTATTTTAATTTAGTCTTTTTGATTTTTTAATTTTTTTTTAATTTTCTGATTTTTGCTTTATTTTAAAATTTATTTGATTCTGAATTTTTATTCAGTTATCTGGTTTTTTATTTAGTTTTCTAATTTTTATTTAATTTTATTTATTTTATTAATTAAATAATTATTTTCGAAAAAAATGACACATCATCACATTTACATTTTCTCCATGTCAACTTTTTACTTGATGAACAAGTAAACTAAGTTGAAGGTTTTTTTGTGATACAAATGTCAATTTGAAGGTTTAAAGTGCTAACCGAAAAAAATTCAAAGTTTAAAGTGTATGCAACTTTCAAAGTTTTGTATGTGATTTTTCTTTAAATTATCTTTTTGGATGTATTTTAAGAACTCTGCTCAATTCTATAATGTTGCAATGTACGACTTTGTGATTTGTGCTTTTATTATTACAACAAAAATGATATTTTGAGTCTAACAATATGGACACAAAACAGTTGAGTAAATAAAGTTTTATATTTTAGTGCAATAACCCAAAACACATAAAATATGGTCCATTTAAGGTCAATTGACTAAATTCCATTTCCTAACTTATGCTTATAAGAAATTGTCTACTGAAATGTGTTAACAAAAAACACATGGATCTTTTTATAAGTATTTTATTTTCTTTCTTTGTCAGTTTCTCTCAATTATCTCTTCTTCCTCGATGCTCATATAACGAATGGTCGACAAATCTTTAATGAAATCCAGGCCAAAAGAATTGGTTTTCTGTTTATCAAAACAGTTCACTCTATTCTCAAAGCTTATCGATCTACTCTTCTAGGTTTGACTCTGAGATTTTGGTTTCTAAATCTACATATTACACGATTAGGGTTTTCTTCGCTAAAAAATCATTTTATTTCTTTCTCATGTTTACATCTCCAATTGTAGATCGGCCATCACCTGAGAATATGTAAAGAAATGCAGTCGAAAATTAGTCTTTCTAGACATGTGAATGATAAAGTATCTATTTCTTCCTTTCTTTTTAAAGTTTACCAAATTATTAAGACACATGACATTTCTAAACTTTGGGTTTTGTTTTTTGCTTTTGTTTTTAAAGTTGCAGTCCTTTGGGTTGGGTGATGAGTTTTAAATTAAGAGCAAAGATTTGATAAGATTATTCCTTGGGAGAATACTTCTCTCAAAGAGGTTGAGATTCCCTTCAAACATGCTTGGCTGCTTCTTCAGGTAACTGCTGCTTAGAAGATGAAAAATCTCAATGATGTGTCTACTTATGATCGATTGTAATGTCATTTTTTGTTTGTTTTCGAAACTCAATTGGTGTCCCTCGAGTTGTTAATATTGCTTACATGAGAGATGCCACTCAGATCCGCTGGTTTGTTTCTTCCTGATATTTACTAAGATTGATTGATATCATCAACTTTATTTTGGGACTGGTTAGTGTACGACTGATCCCCTGCTTAGTGTCCGCACTTAGTAAAATGTGATATAATTGTTTGGATACTGAATAAAACAAAATTATTTTAGTTTGTAGAACAAACTCTTAAACATATAGAAAAAAACTTTCCAAAAGCATATAAAAGAAACAAAATCATTTGATAATCTAAAAGAAATTTCAAGTTTTTCTGGATAACTAAAGCTGAAAGATTTTTTCAAGTATTTTGCAATGCCTTCAGTTTGGGGTCTTTTGGAATCATGAATACAAAATAGGTAACAGACGGTTATCACATGCTTTCGTGAAATTATATACACAACCACACTTTTTAGATAAAAGAAGAATGTAGGATGTTAGTACCTCATAAGGAATGCTTGAATTTCTGAATTTTAGGCTCAATCAATATTTTTGATAGCCCTTCAATGTTAGTCACATATTCGAAGCCACATATATATAATATCCATTTCTTATTCTCCCAAACTTGAAATGTATATGAACAAAACAATACCTTAAATAACAAGAGGAAGTTACCTTCTCCCCATTCAATACGCCAAAAATTCAAAACACATAGTACTACAGTAGCAACAGTGGAGTTCCATTTTTGATATTAACTCATTGCCATATTTCAATAAGCAAAGCACTTTATTTCACAAACCTATATTTAGGTGAAAAAAATAGATTGTATGTTTTCAGTAATATATTGGTTTATTAATAAAGTTTCTTTTCTTGAATTATATAGAGTACTACTTGATATTGATCAAAGTGAAATTTATTTTATGGTTTATCCCAACAGCAATCCCACCAAGAATTTCATCATGATATGCCAGAATATTGCCTACCCCAACCAAAGCTCCATAGATATCTACAACATTAGTACCAAAACTTTAAATATTAACTCAGTAAGTAACTGAAAGTTATACATCCCAATCAAATGCCACTTAGCAGAATATAAAAGATACACGTCTCATACTATAGAGTAATTTGGATGGGCAAGACCATATAAGATATTACGAAAGTTTGCAAAACAATAATATTTGCAATATTTCTTTGGTTGAATTTTTGAAGTCACCGAATAATTTTTCATTTCAATATGGTATCGGTTCCTGCTCAACCTTGTCAAAGCTGAAGCATGAATTACTTTGATTTTTTTTATTTCAAACCAATCACCTTCATTTATGGTGATTTTCTTTCCCAAGTTCAACTTTTTATATAGAGTTGCTTCTATTGTAAATCTTTGTTTTAGAATAATACAAAATATTAGATCAAAATAATTTGTATCAATAAGAAGAATACTCAATTCATATATTAAAGAAATCATTATAATATTTGTGTAAAACATTTCTTACTTTTTCATCAACAAAAACCATGGATGATTTTTTTAACATTGTACCATCACACACTGCAAGCTTACGGATGTCTGGATTTAAGTCAAGCAAAAAAAGTGTGAACAAACATCATCGGTAAGAAGGATAAGCTTAGAAAGAACTACTGTATTTTTCTTGTATAATGAGTTAGATTGACTGAGTAGCGCTAACATATATATATATCAACTACACAACATCTCCGCAAACCTAAGTTTTTAGTAACTCAGATGAATGACATTTATAAAATATATTCTACTAAAACATTTCTCCTATAAAATAATATTTCATTGTTTGTTTTGTTGAAAAAATTGTCAATCAAGACGAGATGTATGTATATACAATTAATGTTTGGATCTTAAATCTTGTTATTAAATAGCAATGGATTTTGCTTGTATTTTAGGAAACATTTAAACATTTGCACATAAAAATGCAATTACTACGGGGAGAATAATACGATGTTGGATATCTCTTATAAGATAAGTATATATATCTTAATATGGGATAACTATAATATCAGAAAATACATAAGATATGTTGAATTATTTTTTTATATAGTAAATTCAAGTCTAACAGCTTATCCCTTTCATATTAGAGGATTTTTACCTATAATTCAAAACTGGAACCGAGGTTGCTGATCAACAACGCTAAAGGAATAAATGTCCTCTGCATATTTCACGGACGATCTGCTCTACACTCAACAACTGTCAGTCAAATAATTGAAAACATGTATGTTGAAAATCCTTAAGTTAATATAAATCAAAGCATCTTCAAGATATGACACACTATGACTTATAATCAAGGACTATTTTTATTAGTTATTTTCTTCTGGAGCATATTTTTCCATGGTCTACAAATGATTTAATAGCAAAGAATTTGACTTTATAAATTAACGAGACAAAGGGATCATATCACCTGTTAAAAATAATGCATGTTCGGCAGGGATATCAATACTTTATACTCTAAATAAAAGGAACTAAGTATATACATTTTAATATGGTCAATTTTAATTTTGATGTAATGTATACAAATAATTAATTTTCTTTACTATTATATAATCAATTTTATTCACACTTATTTATGCAGTGTATTATTATTAAAGGGATAAAAAAAAGATTATGTAATAAGTCGAAAAATTCACAACAATTTGCGCAACAATTCTACGGGTACTGTCAAATAAGCCAAACATGTAAGTTATATAATCTCTTAATTTTAGCCAAAGCATTAAAATATGATAGAACCACTTCAGTATGACTGGTTAAAATGAAGATATGAAGATGGAACCATGTAGATAGAGAAAAAAAATAATTGTCTTGATTAGGTTTGTTGATAGGGAATGTGAAACGAAAAAACTTCATTTGTCTTCCCTTCTATTGTTGCATGCTCATTCTCGCAATTTCCTTGGAAAAAATAGACTTTTGCATATTAAGGCAATTAACATACGAAAATACATAAGTATTTAAACTTATAAGCAATAATTATTATGCCACGAAGTTTGATTTTTGATGACATTTCTCTCTATCTACACTGATTTGAGGAAGTCTTACCATGTAGTAAATATTGATTTCATGACAGTCTGCTTCATAATTTGGGTCACATGTTAAGATAAAGTGATTTTAGGTTCAACATTAAAAAAATGCACGTGCAAATAAAATTTGAAAAAACAAACCTTGGATATAGAATGGCGAGTGCATTCATAGACAAATAAGACTATTCTTCAATGCAGTTTTCGAACAAATTCTGGAAAACTTCCTTGAATACTACATTCATGGTTGAATCTTGAGGTTTTACGTCTTTATAAGTAATCAAAATCTTCAATCCCTTCCTCGACTTAATCTTTGACATAGCCACATACAATTGTCCATGTGAAAGACAAGTCTATGTAGAAACAGACAAGCATTAGATAGTGTTTGACCTTGACTCTTGTTGATGGTCATAGCAAATGCAACTTTCAGGGGAAATTACCTATGCCTCATTATGAACGAAAGCTTTGAATCTGAAGGAGATTCGGTGTAAAAAACCTCTTCCCCAGCTCGAGTTTCTGTAATGACTTTTAGCTTAAAGAATACGTTTAGCCAGTTGAGCCATCTACAATCTTGTCTCATTAAATAAACTTTCTGTCAGATTCAGATTTCTTAATAACATTACTAGTGTACCAATCATAAGCCTTAGAGCATGATTAGGTAATCATGATGCTTTGATACTATCTAGGAACTTTCGAAAGAAAACATAGTCATTTTTGGATTTTAAATCAGCTGGATCAAAGTAATATTTGAACTATAATAAGTCCTCATCTCACCTAATAAACAAAACATTATGATACGTAAACATATTACTACACATAGTATAAAAGAATATAGCAGTAATAAAATGAAGCAAATGTTATATACATCATATATGATTACCTCTTAGATGATCAAGCATGTAGTTGTTAATAACATCAACATCTTCATTGGTAGGACACAATATAGCTCTTTCCAGGAAAAATAATGGATATTTAGAATCTTTAAAAGTGTTGCCATAAACTTCGGAGACGATAGCTTCAATAGAATCAATGCACTTCATAACCAGTAAATCTTTAGGAATATCAATCATAGATTCTCCACAATTTGGCTCATTAATCTTTCTGTCACCTACATCCAAAATTCAGTCTGAAAATTGTTTAATCTCCTAGCTTCTCGATAATCTTTTTTTTTTGAAAAATAACCCTATACTCTTTGTTAGCTGTAACAATTTGCAATACTTCCATAAATAGGAAGAGTTTAGCGCCACATAACAATATCAGCTTTGTTTCTCCTTGGAATAACTGATAGTATTTGCCAGAAATCGACACCAAAAACAACAACTTTACCACCAAATGGTCTTCCATCAGTAGTCTTCATAATGTCACATAAAGTACAATCCAAGGCCTCAAAGCAATGTTTTCTCATCATAGGTGCTTCGTCAAGCCCTCACAACTAATTCGGCCTGATGGCTTCCAGGTTCTATATTGCAAGTAGAGAACTCCTGGATTCATAGGAATCCCAAACCTTGAGTGAGCGGTCCTCCCACCTGGCAGCAATAAAGAGGCAATACCGCTAGATGCAACTTTAAGAAAAACATCACCCTTTGATCGGATTGCAGCTGAAAAGAATATTCTATAGAAATGTTTTTCATGTTCTTCCAAATCCATAGACAAAAAAAGACTACTCTTTTACCACTCATAACTGATCCTAATATCTCATTATAAACTGACATTTGCTCATCAGTCAACTGTGTAATTCACTGGTCATGTTTAACTCGCAATGCTTCTCTTGGGTAGTTAAGCTCTTCTTGTGATAGGTTGTTGTCATCAAAATACTGATCAATATAAATAGGTTTTAGCATTGTGTCTCATCTAGCTAGTGAACTGTATTGACAAAATGGCTCACATCCCCTTGGCTTACATAGAGGAAAACACATCCCCTTGTCAATCATTCTGAAATTTTCGCATAGAACATCAATAATTACCAGGTATGGGTTTCGAATACCAGGCAACACAATTTCTACACCAAGAGGTCTAGGTTTCAATTCCCGAAGAAGGCAAATTATGCAGAAAATTGGAAAAATGCTTACAAAAGATCTTCTGCACGGTGCAAAGAGTACCGTCAGGAATGGTTGTAATGTAGTCAGACGTGAATCCACATAAATCAAGTAGAATCACTGGTTGTAATATCATCTATGTAATGTTTCTCATAGATTATAATAACATAATTAACCAGAAAAAAACAATAATTACCATATATAGGTCATTGATTTTATATTCTCTATAAATGTAGTATAAACTTGCAGATTTTGGTAAAACTTTAGCCATATTTAAGGGATACAGTGCATTTTAAATAATTTATATAGTCAAAACAATATATATATATATACTAACCTAAAATAAAATGGCCACATCTAGAGTATTTAAGGAACGTATACCACCAATATCTAGGTAGATGCATTTTTATCGTACTTGCACAAACATGCATAAATAGTTTACCAAATTCAAATCGGTTCATATAAACTCTACCTTTTGGGTTTGCGATAATAACCATTGTCCACATAATTTGAACCATTTGATTTCATACCATATACAGAAAGCATTGCATTATCATTTTGTAAGTGATTTGTGCCAACCTACAAATATCACGATGAAGACATAGCAATTACAGCAGTAATCATTTTTGGAACATAAATCTTCACTAAATTTATACGAATATGAATATTATAGATTATACAAGTTCATGTGTTTGGCAAAAATAGTTAAATAGTTTTGTAGAATCATATGCATGTAAGATTAATTTTGTATACTTTAATGATACATTGGCATATCCATTCGTAAAATGGCTATATTTTTAGTTGTTTTCCACTATGGATATTTTTGGGTGTCATAAAATTCTTAGGGGTCCTGGTTTGACATAGTTAGATATCAAAAATTTGAGACAAGATATTTTCATACATAAGAAAATACTGAAATTCGATAATCTCAGCTCTTGCGATGTAGAGTCAACTTTTATAATTGACTACATATAATAATGTTTTAACCTAAGTACATTCAACAATAAAAATAGAAAGCAATTTCAATTTGTTCACTAAAAATTTTTCATAATAGCGTTAGCGGAGTATATTGAATTTACGTCATGTCAAATAACCATTTTATGTCCAAGCATATGATTTTAGCAGATTAAGTTAAATGGTCAGTTTAACAAGATGCACTATAACATAATTGAATAGAAAAATATCTCTATCTACATAAATCATCATTTTATAAATCAAAGTTTATGTACCAAATCATGTATAAATACCATTTAAAAATCTTAAAACAAAAGATATCTACTTAATCAATAATAGTAAAATTAGGAGTTTTAATGCTCCATACGCATAAATAATAATTTTAAATAAAATATTATTTTATTTTTAAAAAAATATAGCTTAGATTTTGCTATTTTTATTTTTATATTAGCTTAGTAAATTTAGAAAAAGACATATATCTAATTATACTTAGTCTTGTTTATTTTGTTTTTGTAGGTATTTTAATTTTATTTTATTTATGTTTCAATAGAATTAAAATTTCATTTTATAAGAATGACATTTTTATTTACATTATATCGTCTTTAGTAACTATTTATTTTAGTTATGTGTCTTATCCTCGGGTATATAAAATAAACTTTGTATTTTGTTTATTTTATTTAAAATACTTTAAATTTAGAAAAATCAATTTTTGATTAATTAAATGTTCCATAAATTTAAATAAAATTTTTATTCAGTTAAAATAAAAATATTAGATTATTGTTGATTTGATTTTCTATTATTATTACACACTTAAGATTTATTTTAATATATATATATATATGGTTATGATTTACTTAATAGTGATATGTAAGTTATTAGTCATACTATATTTCAAAAATCTTGCCAACAAAATAGATTCTTAACAAATTTTGTATTACTGGGGATATGTGAATTATTATTCATTACAAAATTTTAAAAATCTTGCCAAAAATGAATATATATTAAGGAAATTTTACATGTAACAAGTAAGTGATATCATGCCACTTCCCATTTAGATAAATTTTAACAGAATAGTCGGATTCACTCAATTAAGTGATATCATGCCACTGACAGAATAGTCGGATTCACTCAATTAAGTGATATCATGCCACTGACAGAATAGTCGGATTCCCTTCCCATTTACATAAATTTTAAATCTACGGAGTTCTTATTTAACTTTACAATTCAAATACATATCTCTTTACCAAAACCGCTAATAAACTTCAATAAATTCACTTTAGTGAATTCAACCATTTTCAGTCAAAGCGTTTAATTATCTTTTAAAAATTCTAATATATCTTGTAGTTGACTTCGAATTAACCGCATAGTTTTGACTTTTTAATTCAGTCCATGTGGATCTTAATTTACCACTTGAGTTTGGTATATGTCTTTCATTCTGATTATACTCTTCACTTTTCATTGGAGTCAGAATTTATTTTTAATAAACTTTAACTTTTGCCCAAAAAAAATAAACTTTAAACTTTTGTATCAAAATTTAGACCAATCATATTATCAAAAATACATTATTATGTTACTTATAATGTCAAACTTTTATGTATTAAATTTGAAATATAAATTACAATTATATTTGTAGCAAAATAAGACTTAACACATTTTTATTTTTGGTATCATATTATACTATTTTAATTTATTGATGTAGATTTTAAAGAAAACATTTGTCAATTATATCAACTATATGCCACTACATGGAAAGATATCTAGACAATATTAATATATTGAATAATTGATAAGTTAGCAACTATTATAACTCCGGTAACGGATGTTCCGGTCCTCTTTTTTCAAACTTCTGGCCGTAACGCCATGTCTCTTTCAAAAAACAAAAGATAATTATCGATCTAATGATCGGATTACAGCAAGATCGAGTGAATATACTCGCCAATTCTATGTTCTTAATATCATATCTCAAATCAAATACAAGAGATGGAAAAAAGATTAGGGGGGAGCAATCAACGGCTACATTCCAAAACAGTCGGTGCCGTGATCCTACAGTTGTGCTTTGCAAAAAGGTGAGACCTTTGAGGAGCAATCACACGCGTCTCAACATCAAATCTTCTCTGAATCAAGATATGGAAGGAAGTCTTAAAAACAGAGCACCATCATGGATCTAGTCCCTCATCCGACAAACAGCTTTTGTTAATCAAGATTGCGATTTGGAAAGTACGAGAGTGTACAAGGCGTAATCACTCGCCGAAAATCCCGTCGACCAATCGTGACCACCATTACTACAGGATGATATCTCTCCAATCACAAAGATACGGAGCCTTAATGGTTACGAAAAAATATTATATATACAAGGAGACACCAAGCGAATGGATCTACCAGGTTCTCCTTCACACCTTAGATCATCTCTCTCGTCAGAGCTTATCCTCTGCAACCCTACCCCCTCCAAAAATGTCCCGTTATTCCGACCGAGTTGCGATCAAAAGGAACTCAGCCCTCAACCTTGATCCCATCGTCATCGAAGCTTTTGATAACTCGGACTTGCTCGCAGCATACGACCTAACTTTGGTGGGCCGTGTTTTGAACACCGATCTCCAAGCACACAAAGTAAGGGTGTTGCTTGCCCTCATGCCCCAAGCTTGGCAAATGGAAGGCCGGGTTCAAGGCGTGGAAACTGGAAGAGGAAAATTTCACTTCTGCTTCAACACGGAGGAGGATCTCCAGACAGTCTTGGAGAGAAGACCTTTCTTCTTCGATCAGTGGATGTTCCCACTGGAACGTTGGGTCCCAAGCATGAGAACTGATTTCCCATCTACGATGGTGTTCTCGGTGTTCATCGAAGGAATTCCAGAGCACTATCACAAAGAGGAGACTGTCAAAGGAATCGGTGAGAAATTGGGAGAACTAATCACATGGGATGTGAAGCAAGCTAAGGTGAAAGTATCTGTGGAGTGTGATAAACCACTGCAGTTTGAACGTAGGGTGAAATTCTCAGCTACCGGGGATGAAGTCGTGGTTACTTTCAAGTACGATAAGCTGCAAAAATTCTGTTTCATATGTAACAGGATGACTCATGATGGGAAAAGATGCCATGATCTAGAGAAAGAGAGATCGTGGGTGGCAAAACATGGATATAAAGACCGGAACTTGAGGCAGCAAGATGTATTGAGAGGAGAATTGAGCCCATACAATGGCAATGGGAAAGCGCCCAAGCAACAGAATATCCAGAGACCACCAGTCAACCGTAAGCTCTTCTCAGACAAAGAAGCATCACCAAAAGAACGTCATGGCCGTCTACCCGAAAAGCCAATACAAGAGACAACCAAAGCTTGGGTGATGAAATCTTTTGGTGATAAGACAAAGCCAACAACACGCGAACCAGAGCCAAAGACAACTCGCGAAGGAGTCCAAATCGAACCAAGCAAAAAGAACTTTCAGCGAGCATCTTGGTATCGCGATACTACTCCAATTAAAGTGAAAGCCGTATCCGACCCTGGGAAGACAACACACAGAAGATCACCATCGAATGAAAAAACACCATTGATGCTTGGCCCACAAGACAAGAAAGTGTCTTCTGTTTGCAGCCAGGTTACGGTGAAACCCTCAGAACTGGAGGAAGTAATCTCTTCACTAAAAGACATGGTGTCCATGGGAGCTTCTCGTGAAACAATGGATGAACGTGGAGGAAGAAGAGGGAAGACCATCAAGAGCCAATTAGGAACGCGACCATAAGAGACTCTTCACGCAAGGAAAAAAATTATAAGGAGCCCTCATCACTCTAATTACCCTAGGAAGCGCCAAGCCGTGACTTATAGAGAACCCCCTAAGGAAAGATCCTATGAGAAGCATCCAAAACAGTCTCAGGAAACTCTCTCGCTGCCTCCGTTGGCAGGACCGAAAAACAAAAGTAACACGGAGGATCCAGGGAAGCTGGTGGTTGACGTGATCCCACCGGCAAAGCCAAAATGATCCTAAGTTGGAATTGCCAAGGAGCTGGTAGTTTCTTGGCAATTCGTCACCTGATAGAGATCCGTCAGAAGTTCTTTCCAGGCATTATGTTTTTAATGGAAACTAAAAATAAGAGAGATTTCCTTCAAGATCTCCAAGTTGAGTTTGGTTATGATTTTCTTTTCACCGTCGAGCCAACCAGACTTAGTGGCGGTTTAGCTCTCTTTGCTTTATCTGAATTTAATGTCCAAGTTTTGTCTTCCAACAATAGAGTTATTGATGTATCAGCTACTATTGATGGCAATAAAATTTTTATATCTTTCGTTTACGGGGATCATGTCATTAATCAAAGACTACATGTATGGGAACAATTAGAAAGAATAAGTATTTCACGCTCCAATACGTGGCTCATGGTTGGAGATTTCAACGAAATTAAAGGCAATCATGAGAAATCGGGTGGTTGTACCCGGAGTGAAAACTCTTTTCTAAACTTTCGATCAATGCAGCAAAACTGCGGAATGATCGACCTCCCTTACACAGGAGATTGCCTATATTGGGTAGGACGAAGACATAACTACCTCATCAAGTGTCGTCTCGATCGTGCAATGGGGAATGGCGAATGGTTCAGTTTGTTCTCAAGCTCCACTAGCCAATACCTTCGGTTTATGGGCTCCAATCATCGGCCTATTATTACCCATCTATCAAATCGCAGGAGCAAAGCATGGAAGAAATTCCGTTTGATAAAAGATGGATCTCTAAAGCAGGATTCGAAAATGTGATTCGAGAAGGATGGACAGATACCAACTCTGATGAAGATATGACCATTCATGATCGCATTAAAAAGTGTCGATCAACTATCGCCCAATGGAGAAGAAACGAGAATCACAATTCCCAAAAAGCCCTGGAGGAACTTAAAGATAAACTCGATAGAAGTCAAGTGGACCAATCACTTTCGGCAGCTGAAATCTCATTAATCCAAGAACAAGTGCAGAAAGCATACGAAGAAGAAGAAGCTTTTTGGCAACAAAAAAGCAGGAACTTCTGGTTAAAAAAAAGGAGAGCAGAATACGAAGTTTTACCACGCCACAACAAAACTCCGACGAGCCAGAAACCATATTTGTGGACTCAATGACACTAGAGGAGTTTGGTGGGAAAATGAACGAAAGATCAAATCAATTGCAATTGAGTACTTCAATAACCTCTTCTCCTCATCCACACCAACGGACATCGAAGTATCTCTAAACCAGATAGAGAATACTATCCCTCCCGAAATGAATGAGAGTCTATGCAAAGACATTTCTCCCTCTGAAATTAAAAAGGCAGTATTCTCAATCCATCCAGAAAAAGCCCCAGGCCCCGATGGAATGACGACTCTTTTTTACCAAAAGTTTTGGAATACCATTGGACTCAAAGTGACACAAATGGTCCAAGACTTTTTCAATACTGGCTCCTTTGATCCACAACTAAATGAGACAAATATTTGTCTTATCCCTAAATCAGAGCGCCCGAGAGACATGACTAATTTCCGGCCCATCAGTCTATGCAACGTGAGCTATAAAATCATCTCAAAAATTTTATGCCAAAGGCTGCGACGGTTCCTCCCGAGTATCATATCGGAAACCCAATCTGCTTTTGTGGCAGGACGAGCAATTGCCGATAATATCCTCTTAGCACAGGAAGCTTTCCATGCCCTAAGAACTCACAACCGCTGCAAGAAGGAATCCATGGCAATTAAAACTGATATGAGTAAAGCATACGATAGAATATAATGGGATTTTCTCGAAGCAATGCTACAAAAAATGGGGTTTGGGGAGAAATGGACTTACTGGGTGATAGAAATGTGTGCGGACAGTATCATATAGTGTACTTATCAATGGGAACCCCACTGGGCACATCACCCAACACAGAGGACTTCGACAAGGCGACCCTCTATTGCCATATCTTTTCATCCTCTGTACAGAAGTCCTCATAGCTAATCTAAAGCAAGCAAAAAATTTAGGACAGATTACTGGTCTCAGAGTGGTCCAAGCAAGTCCTCCGATATCTCATCTCTTATTTGCAGATGACAGCATTTTCTTCTGCAAAGCTGCTCCAGAGCAATGCAGAAGCCTACTTAATATACTTGAGTTATATGGGAACGCTTCAGGGCAAATAATTAATTTTGAAAAATCAGCTATAACTTTCGGGAAAAAAGTCCCCCATGACAGCAATGAAAACCTGAAGAACATCCTCGGTATAACCACGATAAGTGGTCAGGGTAAATACCTAGGCCTTCCAGAACAACTTCAAGGATCAAAAACTCAAATTTTCGCGTATGTCCAAGACAATTTACAACAAAAAGTCAATGGATGGAATGCGAAATATCTCTCTAAAGCCGGCAAAGAGATCATGCTTAAATCGGTAGCGTTTGCGATACCGACTTTCCCAATGTCGTGTTATCTCCTGCCTAAAGGTCTGTGTAGGAAGATTACCAGCGTAATCTCGAAATTTTGGTGGAGCTCTGGCTCTAACTCTAAAGGCATGCACTGGTTGGCATAGGACAAACTGTGCTTGCCAAAAAGATATGGAGGAATTGGGTTCCGATCACTCGAAGAATTCAACCTAGCCCTTCTGGCTAAGCAACTATGGAGACTAGAACAAAAACCAAACTCTCTCCTCACGCGAGTTCTCAAAGGACGATACTTCCGAACTCGCACCCTTTCAAAGTGACCAAAGCCTCAAGACCATCCTATGGATGGAGAAGTATTATGGCGGCAAGGGAACTGGTCTCTAAGGGCCTTCGCCGTACAATAGGAACAGGGGAACACACATTGGTATGGGAAGAACCATGGATTTCGGATAAACCTCCAAGACCACCCATCACGCCACAAAGCTCTGATCCTAACCTGAGAGTCTCTGACCTCATTGATCCAGTAAGAAAGGAATGGGATATTGCTAAACTTCGAAGCTTCCTAGACCCAAATGATATACCTTTGGTACGTAGTTTGCACATTAGCAGAAACCCCATTCCAGACAGCTATTGCTGGAATCCCTCAATCTCGGGGAAATATTCAGTTAAGTCAGGATATATTCTCGCAAGAGAAAAAAAAAGACAGCGAGTTTGACTCCCAAAACTAACTTCCATCACTCAATCCATTGAAGGAACAAATTTGGAACCTCAAAACAGGAAAGAAATTTTGTCACTTTCTATGGCAATGTGTTTCCGGAGCAGTAGCTGTTAAGGAAAGACTCTCCAAGAGGCATATAGGAAACGATTCGAGCTGTCCCAGATGCGGGCATGCTGAGGAAACAATTAACCATATGATATTTACATGCCCTCCCGCACTACAATGATGGGCCTTATCATCGATTCCGTCGGCACCGGGAATTTTCCCTTCACAAAACCTTTATACTAATATGAACTACCTACTCTCAAGGAACCAAAGTGGAGGAAATTTGGAGGACGCAACCAGGATTTTCCCGTGGCTCATATGGTATATTTGGAAAGCACGAAATGAATTCCTATTTACTGGACAAACTTTCTCTCCCATGGATACAAAAGATTTGGCATTACGAGAGTGCAACGCTTGGTTTCTCGCCAACCTTGAAGAAGATCCAGAGTACAATGTACAAGCACACTCACCTGTGAGTCACACAGAGGCCCCAACTTTCACCTGCCAAATAGATGGTTCCTGGAAACATAATGAATCCACAGATGGAGTAGGATGGATTCTACATCTACAAGATGGTACAATCGGTTTACTTGGACTACAAGGTAGACCCAAAGGCATCTCTCCACTGCATGTCGAAATTAAGAGTCTAATTTGGGACTTAAAATGCTTATCTCGCCACCAGCGCTACTGCAACAATTTTGTTACTGATTCACAAGAATTAGTCAAGATGATCGACACGCCTGAAGAATGGCCAGCTTTTGCATTTGAACTCAGTGAGTTCAAAATTCTTCTGGAAACCTTCCATGATGCCAAGGTGGTCTACGAGAATAGATCCACCAACTCTCAAGCGGATTTCTTTGCAAGACAAGCACGAACAAGGAAACGGGTCTTCTCCTATGTCAACACGTCTGTCCCATACTGGATGGACATTTCCAATTCACCGTTTGCAAATTCGTACTAAGATTATCTTCGTACTTCCCTTGTGCCAAAAAAAAAGCAACTATTATATATATAATTAAATTAGTGGAACACATAAATTAAAACAATCATTTTTGTTTATTTACTATCATTTTATAGTAAGTAAATCCAAATAATCACTTTTATTATCTGATATGGTATATCAGTTTTATTAAATGATAACATATATATTGTATATTTTTAATATTGTTATCTATTAAATGAGTGTCATTTGGATTTCTTATAATAAAAAATAAGAAATCACTGATTACAAAATTTTCCGTGTGTGATGTTTAATAATTTTGGTAATTTATAATTGTTTTTAAAAATTCAATGCAAAGTTAAAAAACAAAATATCAAATTCTCAATATTTGTTCAAAGCAAATTTTAAAATTAAAATATTTAGGTATTTTTATATGGTATATAGTTTAATTTAAATTATATGCAAATTTTAAAATTCAAAAAAAAATCAAAATATAACATAAATGTAAAATCTAAAATTTTATTTTATGGTTAACTCGATTGTTTAATTTATTTTAATAATAAAAATAAATAAATTGATAAAAATGCATAATTTTTATCAAATCTTTATTATTCAAAATCATTAGTTGTTATATATACTTTAGTTACATAAGGTAATTTTGTATTTTTATTTAAAAAAAAATAATGAAGAACATTAATAACTAATTTTATGATTAGTTTAAAAAACTTAGTATATATTTAGATGGACCAACCTATATCTCCAAAAAAAATAAAATTATTTTGGTGATAATAATGATATATCTCAAATGTTGTAATACTTCTAGAGATTGTTACATTACTAACAGTGAATAATTTTAAAAGCCAAAAATATGTTGGGTTTGGAATCTGGTAATGTCTGACTTCCGTGAACCCATTTGTTAGAAACAGACCATAACATCAACAAAGTTAAGCTGGCAATGCAGAGATGATGGAGCCGGTGCACAGCAAAATCGGACTATGAAATTAAGTGGACGATAAAAAGAATTTGCCATCTAAAAGAAAAATATCTTAGGATAATCCTACAAAAAATTATCATAAAAATAAATTTAAAAAGAAAATAACTAAAAAAAACTTTATTAAATAATGTAAATATATAAATATCTTTAGGATTAATTTTTAAGATTGATTAATTTTTAAGATTAATTAATCTAAACTTAAATTTTAGAGTTATGAAATAGAGTTTTGAAAGTGTAAAAAATAAATATTAAAAATTTTAAAATAACAAAAAATATTTCAATCACCTTTTTAGTGTTATTTTGCGACAAGAACTAAAAAGAACTTTTTAAAAGAATTGCCCCATCTAAAATCTTGGTCATTTAATATTTTCTTTTCTTTACAAAATTAATCATAAAAATGCTTTTTCCAGCAAATATATTGATATTAGAAATGATTTACAACGAAAAACAAAACAAAAAAAAAAATCAATGGGGAGCTACTGAGGACAATTGCAGGAAAGAACCATAGGGCCCACAGAAACAAAATCTTATAGCACTTTGGACTCTTTTATAATAAAGCAGAAATTTGATATGATTTAGGAATGTGTGTAAGAAATGAGGGACCTTCTTAGTAAGACTTGGCAAAGATTGCGACTTCCTCGGCTGGATTTCCGGTCATCAGACATGTTTTGGCCCCTTGAGTCTGTTCAAACGGGAAACAACGAATGGTCGCACCCGTTTCTTCTTTCACCCTTTGCTCATCAGAGTCACTAGCTGACCATGGACCTCTTGCCCATTTCCCTGAAGATATCGCAGCTTTGAGCTCCTCGTATGAGTTCACATCCACTATGTTACTGCACAATCACATCATAATTGTGGTGAGAAAAGAGTCTTGTATGTGGCAGAAAAGATAAGAATACAAAAAGAAACAATAGTACCTATCTCTGAATGATACAGCCTTTTCTAGAAGTGATGATTGGATCTCATCCAGCTTCTCTTTTACATATGCTACTAACGTTGACGGCTCCATTGATATTCCAAAAACTTTCCCTGCCTTTCCCGGTATATCCCTCCTCGAGACTACAACACAGTTGCTAGATACATCGCGTGGACCAATTTCTATCCTTATAGGGACTCCCTGCATAGCACCCCCAAGTTTTCAAAACCAATGAGAACCACCAGAGCATATTGTCATCTTAGTATAAACATGATTTTGACTTGAGAGAGTAAGGACCGAACCTTCATCTCCCAGAAATTGAACTTCCATCCTGGGGTTCGTTCTGATGTGTCATCAAGTTTAACTCTAACCCCAGCAGTGTGAAGAACTTCCTTCACTGATGATGCAGCACTGAGAACTCCTGTTTTCTCAGTGTCCTTTTTCCAAATAGGTACAATCACTACCTACAGTTCCCAGTTTAACAAATTGAAATTCAGATTTAAAGCAAAGGAGAGTATTATAGAAATCCCAAAATAAATAGAAGAGACGAACCTGAATTGGAGCTATCTTGGGAGGAAGCATAAGACCACTGTCATCTCCATGAGTCATGATTATGCCACCCACAAAACGTGTACTGACTGCCCATGATGTCTGCCACACATGTTGCCTTTCTCCATTCTCATCTTGGAACTGGCATGGTCATATATGACATTTAACATTCTTTCAGGATGAAGAAATTGAATACAAGCAAAAAGCACAGACAAACCGGTAGGAAACTAAGCTTTCGTCATATAACAAAAGGAAAAAGCGAGAGAACTAAACTTCAAACAAATTGAAAAGTCAGCACGAGCATTACATACTTCAAAGATAATCGTTATGTACCTGAGTTCCAAAAGCACGAGAAAAGTTTTGCCCCAAGTTGTGGCTGGTGCCAGCCTGCAAAGCCTTCCGATCTCCCATCATAGCTTCAATAGTATAAGTTATATCAGCACCAGCAAAGGTCTCCAACCTTGATTTTCGACCTGCAATAACAGGTATGGCAGTTTGCTCAAAAGCAAATCTGGTGTAGATTTCGATCATCTGTTTCGCCTGCATTACAGCACTAAACATTCTTCACAAAAAAATAAATAAAAAAGATTACATAAGTCGACCTCAGCAAAATGGAGAACATACCTCTTTTTCTGCCTCCTCAGGAGTGGCATGAGCAGTATGACCCTCTTGCCACAGAAACTCAAGAGTCCTAATAAATGGTTTTGTCCGCATCTCCCATCTAGTGACATTGGCCCACTAAACGGCAGCAAGACGAGATTAACCAGGACAAGTAAAATAAGTGCAAGGTTTATAATGATCTACAATTTTGGATTACTAGCCACACCTGATTGATCATGAGAGGAAGATCACGGTAGCTGTGAATCCACTGGGTGAACATGTGATTCACAATGGTTTCACTGGTAGGCCGAACCTGCCACAACCTCAAAAAGTGCAACAATCAAAGGCAGAACTTAGGTAATGAATTCTCACAACTCTAGCTTTGTGATAAAACCTACCACAAGCTTCTCTTCAAGTTCATTTCCTCCTCCAACAGTGACAAGGGCTAGTTCGGGACTAAATCCCTCAACATGTGAAGCTTCTTTCTCAATAAACGAGTACGGTATAAACTGCACCAAAAGAAGACCAAAACCATCACTGAAACCCAAACTCAACACGAACACATAAGAATAGAGCAACGATAAGCCGGTCATGGGCAAAGCCGAAAGAAACATTCTCCAATTTTTTTTTTAAAAACAATACATAGACATAGTTGAAGTTTTAGGCCCCAAATTTATTTATTTTTAAAATAGTTGAAATCTTTAATAAATAGCGTATGCCCTGGCCGGCCTCGATAACAATAACATGAATCAGAATGTATCTTTCCATTCACTTGAAAGTGTGTGTACCTGTGGGAAGTACATGTTGCTATGCCCAGTCTCTTTGAATTTCACATTTAAATACTCCTGCAAAATATATTAACCAAACATTCAAGAAAGGGAATAAATCAAACTCAGTTTTAACAAGTGTACCTGAATAGCTTCCCAGATTGCGTAACCGTAGGGACGAATAACCATCGTACCACGAACCGGACCATAATCGGCGAGTTCGGCGCTGGCTATAACGTCCAGGTACCACGCATTGAAATCCTGCGAGCGAGGCGTGACGGCTTGGTCCGACCTGAGACGATGAGCATCGGATTGCGAAGCAGCAGTGCCACTCGGCGCCGTCGCGAATCCACAATCTGTTCTGTTCCGTAAGCATACGGTTCGCCGGAGAGATGCCGGATAACGAGTGGCGGCGGGAAACAAGAGGGAGGTGAGAGAAGGAAGTCTCAGAGAAGCCACCATTTATCTCCTTTCTTTCAGAGGAGAGAGAGAGAGAGTGGTTAGTCTTCTTCTTCTTCTCTTTACTGAGATAGCTTCTCTTTCTCTTGTAAACTCATATGTGGATAAGCCCATGAGTCATTTAATTGACGTATACGCCCAATTAGCCCAATAAATAATCAACTTTTATCATTCGTTACTTAAATCATAATCAACTTAGGCCCATTCGAGTTTTCCTTTTATATATACTGGAGTTAGATTCGATTTATGATAATTTGACTTCATATGTTTTCTAATTCTGTTTAAGAAGCAGTTGGATCCGAATTGATTTCTGATTTGGATAGGTTCCATTCGAATTTGGCTATTTTTAAAATATTATTTCATAATAAGCATAAACTGAATATTTAATTTACTTATTTTAGTTTAAATACTTATTTCGTATACTTATTCGGATTTTCATATAGGATATTTTCAGTTTTTATATTTTGAAAATTTACGTTATTCTTTCGAATTTATAATCATGTCTACATGTGAATATTTGTGAAACACTATACATGTAGATATTTGTAAAATAGTGTACATGTTAATATTTGTACGTGTGCATAATGAATTTTATGTATATAGATGGATACCATTCGATTGTACAAAAAATGAAACTTACAAATATATTATATATGTTTGAAAATGCCTATTAATATCATAGTTAGGTTTAGACGAGATCTCTAATGGACTCTCACATCTCCAAATTTGATCTGCATAGGAAATCAGAATCTGACGAATCTATTGTTTCTCAGCTCGACAAATTCATTGTAGGTCCCTTTGGTTAATTGACACACTTTTTCCAACCAAAATCACATGCGAAATTCTAGGCATCCTCTTCATGCACGCGTTTTTGGTCGATTTTAAAAAGTGTACATGGATGTCTTCTTGATTTTGCGTAAATATAAATTTGTAGCCATATAAGTGTATAATGGTATATTTGGGGATGTACAGTTTGTTTGACAAGTGAAAAATCTAAGTTTGATTTGGATTTTTTAGTGTTATGTTTATGTAAATATTGTTGTGGGCAAGGTTGTTGGTGTATGTTAATATGTAGATATTGTAGATGTGTTTATCGTGGACAAGATTGCTAGCATAACTTAACAGTGTGCATGTAGATATTTTATATTTGGTGTTTTTTCTTCTTCTATATAGTCAAGTTTATCAAAAATTTGAAATCCGATTGGTCCTCCAAATGCTCAACCCTAATGTGAATCGTTGTACATGTGGATAGTGATAATTTTGTACATAATTATATGTATATAAATATAAATGAACCATTGCATATGTATAAAATGTTTAAACAATTTTGGTGAATATTGTCAAATGTCATGTATGGAGATATCAGTTCTATCATATAATAGATGTACATTCACACAAGTGTACACATGTATATTGAATGTACAAGTGTACACGCCAAATTTGAAATAAGTTTGGTTAGGTTAGAGTCTGATGTTAACAAATTGAATGTCTAAGTTGGTTAGATTAGAGTCTGATGTTAACAAATTTACAATTGTAGATTATCTAAGTGAATAATAAATTATCTGATTTTTGTGTTATTTCTAGTGATGAAGATTGGTCTCAATAACACATGGATTGAAATAGACAACTAAAAATTTTGGTGAAAACTCAAAAGGTTAAACCTGCACATTTGAAAATTTTTAGGTCAAAAAATTTTAGGTCAAAACCAAAAACATGCAAATATGAGAGACCATATGTGAAAAATTGAAAATATGTGAAAATTTGGAAATTGGGCATTGCATTTGTCGATCCCAGATACTAAGACCGGTCGATATCTGGTGAAAACTTTAAACTCTGATCTCGAGCATGACGACCATGGCGAGGCAATATGAGCATGTTGCAAAGGAGAGGAGCAGGTCATGGTGCAACGAAGCAGAGAAGGAAGATAGAGACGTGTTCACAGTTGTTAGTGGTGCTATTAGTTACTACACTTAGTAAAGTTTGTTTTGCTGTTTATTTGAGTAATACAAGAATTAGAGAAAGATCTTAACATCGATAAAACGTCAAAAGTGATAAAGTGATGTATGTGATTGATAAAACAAAAAGGTAAAAGATTATAAGTAGTTTATTCTTAGTTACGGGACCATGGTTTTTAATTATTTGGAATTTCAAAAGTTTTAACGAGAAAGAAAGGAAACCAACTAACCACTTTCTAGTTACATTTTAGTGGGAGAAAACCACCAAAATAACCTCCAACTTTCACAAATAAGCAAAAAAAACTTGAACTTGAATTTGAGCAATTTGAATCACTAATTTTTTTAAATTGGCCAATTTAATCTCACATTTATGTTGACCAGGTCATTTAACCTACTTCAAGATCAGCCTGTTAATTATTATAAGTAAACCGTAAACTTCTGTTAACTCTACGTTTAATCTAATATCAGACAATTTAAAAAAAAACTTAAAAAACCTTCTCAAGCCCTAATTATCAAAATCTACCGTTCCTTCTTCTCTCTTGTGACGAGAGGCTTGAACAATAATGATGATACAAAAGAGATGTGTTGCTAAAGTGATGATACAATAATCACACATAATAAAGAGCTAGAAGAAAACCATGTTTGGAACGAGTGATCCTGACTTCCTAGCCTGCGCAAAACATAAGACCAGATCATTTCACTCAAAGGGTAGAGAAGAAACAGATTATCTATGTTTTCCACATCAAAATTACAGAGGCAGCAGGTGGTTGAGATTTTTAGTCCCCAGCCCTTAAGCAGAGAAAAACGTATCATGACATGCTCTAGGTGAGTCGAGAATGCGCCCAAAAGGCTAAACGTAAGAATCATTATTTTTCTCATATTAAGCAAAGTAACCATAAGCAGAGTTACAACATGAGAGGCTAACGTAAGAATCATTGGTTCTTCTCTTCTTAAATAGAGCCAAAGCTGTCTCACAAAAAAAAAGCCAAAGCATAAGTTACAAATTCAGAATAATTATTAGTTTAAATCAAACACCCTACAAAGGACCCTCTTGTCTTCACCATCACGTAGCTTTGTAAATCATCTTCCAAGCAAATATCACAAGGCGTCTTCTTCCTCACACAGTGTCTACATTTAGACAAAAAGGACTGGGGACTAAACATCTCAACCACCTGTTGCCTCTGTAATTTTGATGTGGAAAACAGAGATCATTTGTTTCTTCTCTTCCCTTGGAGTGAAACGATCTGGTCTTATGTATTGTGCAGGCTAAGTAGTTAGGATCACACGTTCCAAAATTGTCCGGCTCTAATGGAATGGCTTTCTATCAAAGTATCGTTAATGCATAGCATAACTAAAGCCGTGACGTCCGTATGTTTACTCTGAGTCTCCTCCGCTGCCGTGGTGTTCCAATCCGATGCAAGATATTTTGGAGAATCAAGTGACATGCCTATGTGAAGCCTTCAAACATCCAGACATGTTGCATCACTAATCTCACCCAAGAGGATGCTCTAAATCTCATTAGTTCATGTGGAGCTAGTTATGATGCATCATGTTTTCTTCCAGCTCTTTATACTATGTGATTATTGTATCATCTTTTTAGCAATACATCTCTTTTGCATCCTTATTGTTCAAGCTTCTCGTTGCAAGAGAGAAGAAGGATTGAAGGAAGGTAGGGTCTGACAATTAGGGCTTGAGGATTTGTTTTTTTAGTTTTGTCTGGTATTAGATTAAACGTAGAGTTAACAGACGTTTATGGTTTACTAGTGATAATTAACGGCTGATTTTTTAGTAGGTTAAATGACCTAATCAACATATATATAAGATTAAATTGACCAATTTTAAAAAGTTAGTTGATTTAAATTACCCAAAGTCAAGTTCAAGATTTTTTTTGCTTTTTTTGAAAGTTGAAGATTATTTTGGTGGTTTTCTCATTTTAGTGGGGAACAACCAAGTAATTAACCATGAAAAACTATTGTAATAGGAAAAGGTATCTTAAGCGATCTTCAATGTAAATGATATTACTTTTATCATGTATATGAGAGTAAATATGTGTCTACGTATACCTTTATTTGAACAGTAATAAAAAGAAATAAAAAAAGAAATATTTTTTTACATATTTGGGAGATTGTTAGAGTAACTAAGAATTAATGTTTTTCTATTTTATTTTTACTCTAAAGTGATATCCAATCACATTTTAAAATCATAAAAATATTCATAAAATAAAGGAATATTTTAATTTATTTTTATTGATTTGTTCAGTATGTAAATTTATAATAAAATTTATATAATTTTAAAATTTGCGTATAGTCTTATTATAGTATTTCTAATTGAATCTTGTGTTTATAATTGGATTAAGCCATGTCATACATTTTTAAACTATATCATATATATCATTATTTTAAATAAGATATGTTACCATTTTTTTCTTAGAGTGATTGTAGTAAAGATAGCTACACAATCATTTTTCAAATAATCACAAAAGGTTGCTTGAACTATTTTATTAAATTGACTTGTTAGTTTTGCAAAATCAGTGAAGTGGCTGCCAATGCCTGACGAGTTTTTTGGGTGCCAGACACGATGAAAAAAATAGTGTAAGTGAAAACGTAAAAAAATCTTTTGTTTTATTAATTATAAAACTCAAATAAAAAAATATTTTTCGAATATTTTTTTTAATTTCTTTTCACTAAAAGAGTCTCCAAGAAATAAAATGATAAAAAAAACTTTATTAAATGATAAATATACATTTATATCTAAATGGTTAACCAATCTAAATTTAGAGTTTAAAGTTAAGCGGTAGAATTTTGGAGAAGGAGTTTTAAGGGTGGAGTTAAAAAATTTGAAAATAAATAAATAAATATTAAAAGTTTCAAAATAAAAACTGTAAAAAAAATATTTTCAAAAAAAACATATAAAATGAAAAAAAATCAAAATTAGTTTTATATAAAAGTTCAAAATTAGTTTTATATAAAAGTTGTTAATTTTATTTTCTATTTATTTTATATATTTATAAAGCTAGAGGTAGAATGATTTCTTTATTCTTGATAATAATTCGTTTGATCATTTTCCTCATCGAAAGTTATTTTGATAACAAAAACTAAAAAACATTATTAAGAAAACTGCACTATAAAAATGATAATTAGCTAATAGTTCCAACTTCCAAGATTCCCAACTCTCCCCGAAAAAGCAAATGTTCCAATATTTTCACATGTATAGGTTTACTACTAAGAAAGTAAATGTCAATGATTTTTAGTTTTCTTAACATATTAGAATATATACCAAAGAATATTTTTTTAAGAAATAGAAACCAAAATTTGGCGCTGATGATAAATGAATGATGGGATGATGGAATTTATCTATTTTGCGAAAAGTGAATGATGCGTGCACATATTTTTTAATTAGCTTGTTATCCTGAAATTTGTTCTTATTTTGAATAAAAGTTTCTAAAATTTTGTCTGCATGCCCAAGTTACTATTATTTTCAAGATTCAAATACTTCACTATAGTAATATAATGGTTTTGTGTAGATCCACATCCTAAATTTAGTGACTATTTTAAAATATTCAATAAATGTTTTCTTACTCTTATTGTTGGAGATACAAATAAATTTTGCAAACAGATCACTGATAGATGATATATACAAATGGTAGTGTTTACTTGCACGCTTTTCTGTTGTACTAACTCAAGTCCAGACTAGATTTGGAAAGAGCTCTTCGCTCCAACGTTTCAACGTCTATCAGATTTGCGATGTACTGATAGAAATAGTAGTCCGCCGGAGGCACTACTCTTTCTTCTTTGTGGTGTTAAGGACTTTGTGCGGTGGTCATAAAAACCGAGGTTTGGTGGCTCCTTGAAGCATGGTTGTCGATCTATGTTAAAGGATGGTGGAGACACACCGCATTTTGCTAGTTAGACATCAGGGCTAGGGTTTCTTTCTTCGCCGTTGCTGTGGAGACTTCCTTGGTCGACGAGCCTGTTTCAGGGATGGCCGTTCTCCGACGCATCTCCCTCTTAGATTCTGAAGCTTTCCTATGTTGGTTGAAACTAGGTTTGAGCACGATGCTCAAAGGCGAGTATGGCGGTGAAGCAGCAACATAATTTGGTAGAAGGGGATTTGGTAGTCGACTTTCCTATGAATTTCCGCGTGTCTCATGCATAATATTATGATTTATAAGTAATTGCCATTATCATACAAATCCTATGCTATTATATGGAGATGTTGTAGCTCTATATACATGTTGTTGTTTTAAAAATACTCTTGTTTGCATTGGACGTAATGAACTTTCAAGTATCCGCTCGAAAGAAATCTTGTCACTAAATCATTTTATATGTGCAATAATGCCAATGGAAATACCATGATAGGGTGTAGATTAATATTCTTGTAAACTCACCGGTCTGGTGCGGCCTCTACAACTGCTCTCATACCATAATTTTACATATGTTGTTCGAAACAGTGTTACGTGTTAAATAGTCTCTACGTGTATTTTCAAGAAGTCTTTCAAATGCGAGAAAATAGTGTTGTATTGACATTTTATTTTCCCTCTAAATATTTCAATGTTTTAGTGTTAGTAATATATATATAGTATTTTATTATTTTATTTGTAAATCTTGTGATTTTTTGTCTTCTACTCTAATATTTAAGTTTTCTGTTTGATGTATTTATTCGTTGGTCGTGCTTTTTCATTTTTCTTGTTAATTTCTTCATATTTGACTTTGGTGACAAGAAAATAAAAAATAAAAGTGAGATTCACTCTTTATATTTTTGTTGGCATGAATTTGATGAAACATCATAAATGGATTTTTAATGAATTTTAATTTTTATTCTTAAAGTTTATATTCATGAATTACATTATGTATTTTCACTAAAGTAGTATTGGTGACAATTTTTTTCTCTAAACTCAAGTTATATTATGCATTTTAACTAAATTTAATTGGTTTGTTAATTATATAAATTTTTTTATTTACATACTAATTTTTGGAAAAGAAAATTATCTTTATTGGGTATTGATCCTTAGTTGTGGTTTCATAAGAAAATAATTCTTGTTAATTTTTATATGCTTGAACTTGGTGGCTAAAATAAAAAAAAAAAAATTTAATGATTCGCTGCTATTTTTCCGTTGGCCTATGTTTAATGAAATGTTTAAAAACAATATCGTAAATGAATTTTTCTTCTTTTATTTTTATGAATCTTCTCTATGTATCTATGAGTTTTAATTTTATTTTTATTCTATGAAGTATTTTCAATAAATTATAATTTGTTGATTAATTTTTGTACTAATCTCAAGTTTTATTGTTGGGAAATTTTCCAAATATGACTCAAAACTTGATTTTAAATGTAAAAGTATATTCAAACATTAATTAAATGCAAAAATAACCCTAAAAGCCCTTTGAAATTACAATAAGCCCTTTGAAATTACAACAAGCTCTTTGAAATTACAACAAGTCCCTTATGACCAAAAAATAAATCATAATTTATTTTTACGAATATAACTCTGGTAAGTCATCTTAATCTTCTGAGTTCGTGTAAGTCATCTAGACGACTTCTTCGAAGTCGTCTCATATAGTACTCTTAAAAATAATTTATCAATTTTATAAAAAAATACAAATTCTGGGAAGAAAAAAATAAAATCATGTAATTATAAACATTTGTAAATGATATAAACTAAAATATAGTAAAATTGAATTATTTTCAACATAGATGAGTGGATGTAGTGAGTCATGGTATTATCTGATTTAGAGTTTGGTAACATATGTTGTACTATTGTTTATATTCTTAGGGTTAGTTTTTAGAAGCTTGACTTTTTTTTGAAAAATTAAGTTTTGACTTGTATATGTTTAGTTTTGTTTATATTAAACACTTTTAAAGTTGATTTAAGTTTTATGAAGTGGTTGCTTCTAATTAGTTAGTTATTTTGAGTTTAGGGTTTAGCTGACTTAAGTCTTTCAACAAATAATACACTAGAAGACTTTCGCGAAAGTCTTCTCGGTGAAACAATAATAAGGTCTAGAAGACTTTTAAATAAGTCTTCCATGAGGTATTCTATTAGAAAACTTACTTGAAAGTCTTCTGGATCGAAAATATTTAATTTTATTAGAATTTTGTCTTCTTATATAAAGAAAAATTTACACATTCTCTCTCTTCCTCTCATATGGTTGCAACAACAATGTACTTTTCTCATTCTAAAACTCTCAAACCTCTCTTCAATCTCTTTGAACTTAAAAACACTAAATTTTATATCAATTTCTCATTTTTATCTCATGTCTTTCTCACTGATTTATTTTGTTTTTGCAGATTTGTCATTACATGGTTCTCATATTCCACTCTTTTAAAGGTAAATCTATAAATCACAGTTTTTTCATTTGGTAACTTTTTGTTGGTTAAAGCTCTTAAATTTTGAAAACTTTTTTCGTTGTTTTGAGTTATTACCTTATTTGTGAAGCTTTTCGATGTTTTGAAGTCAATTAAATGTTTTTTGATATGCAAGTTTGTCAGATTTGAGACAACCTGGAAGACTTCGAGGGAAGTTTTCTCGAAAGTCTTCTAGCATTAATGCACTAGAGGAAGTCTTCTGGCAGCTTTCTCTCATATCTCATATTTCATAACAGATCTAAGCATTTTGGTAAATCTTTATGGCAAAATTTTGGTAAGTCTCTCTCTAATCTCTTTGACTTAAAAACACCAAACTTTATATCAATTTCTCATTTTCATCTGTTGTCTTTCTCACTAATTTATTTTGCTTTTACAAGTTTTTTATTACATGGTTCTCATCTTCCACACCTTTAAAGGTAGATCTATAAATCATATTTTTTCATTTAACAACCTCTTATTGCTTAAAGCTCTTAACTTTTGAAAACTCTTTTTGTTGTTTTAAGTTCTTACCTTATTTTAAAGTTTTTCAATGTTTTAAAGCTAATTGAATGCTTTTGGATATGCAAGTTTTTCAGATCTAAGACGACTTGGAAGACTTCCAGGGAAGTCTTCTTGAAAGTTTTCTAACATTTAATGCACAAGAAGACTTCCTAGAAGTCTTGTGGCAGAGTTTTCTCTCATATCTTATCTTTCATAACAGATCTGAGCATTTTGGTAAGTCTTCATGACAGAGTTTTGGTAAGTCTCTAGTTGCTTAAAGTTCTTACATTTTTTTCAAACTAAGACTCTCCAACCTCTCTCTAATCTTTTTAACTTAAAAACACCAAAATTTATATCAGTTTCTCATTTTTATCTCATGTTTTTCTCACTGACTTATTTTGTTTTTGCAGGTTTTTCACATGGTTCTCATATTCCACTCCTTTAAAAGTAGATCTATAAATTTTATTTTACATTTGGTAATCTTTTGTTGCTTAAAGCTCTTAACTTTTGAAAGCTCTTAACTTTTGAAAATTATTTTTGTTGTTTTAAGTTCTTACTTTATTTTTAAAGTTTAACAATGTTTTGAAGCTAATTGAATGTTCTTTGATATGCAAGTTTTTCAGATATGAGACAACTTGAAAGACTTCCAGGAAAGTCTTCTCGAAAGTCTTCTAACAATTAATGCACTAGAAGACTTCCTGGAGGTCTTCTCGAAGACTTCCTCGAAGTCTTCTCTCATGTCAAGTGAAGTCCAAGCTTGTTTTTCTGGAGTAATGATCTATAATATTTTTTTGGTCGCTTTGTGAATTGTAGGTGTACTCTTTAAATTTTGAATTCTTTTGTAAATTTAAAGAGATATTAATGAAAATTATTTGATAAATATATTCATGTCTACAATTTTATCTTGCCAAAAGTATTTGACATTATTGAAGTTATTGATTCAAATTCAATAGCAAACACACAATAACACAAAAAATAGTCAAATTTACCACAACTAAGCGAGAAGACTTCTTAATAAAACTTAGCCAAAATTCACAAAATATCAAATATTACATAAATTCGAACATATAACAATTTCACTGGTAGACTTCTATGATGTTTTCTATGAGACTTCTGGAAAGTCTTCTAGAAAACTTAAATTTAAAGCAGACAATTGAAATATAAGCAGAAAATTTAAGTAGGAAACTCAATTTTTAAGTGAAAAATTAAAATTTTAAATTTCATGAAAATTAAAAAGTATATATTATGATCTAAGAAGACACATTAAACCATATTACTTGATATTTTTGAAGTTACTTAACACTTTTGAAAGTCAAAAATCATATCTTAAAATTACTTAACAAGTTTACAAAAACTAATGTAGAAACATTAATAAACATGAAGTCATGAATTTCATTCAAAAACTCAAATATCAACTAATGTACATGAATTGCAAGAAAATGTTATAAAGTCTTTATAGTTTTAAAGAAAATGAAAGTTTATTAAAAATTGGCGTATATGACTTTCACGGAAGTCTTCCAGAATACTTCTAGGAAGTGGTCCGTAAGATCATTTTTGCAATTGAAAAGTTACCAAGAAAGACTTCCAAAGAAGTCTACTCTACAACATGCTTCTTTGAAAGTCTTCTTTTTTAAATATCGACTTACTTTTGTTAAAAAAATCTCAAAAATACCAGAGAAGACCTCCAAGTAAGTCGTCTAGAATAAACAACTAAGTTTTACATTTGACCAAATTGTATCAGAAATTTGACTTTTGTAGATGACTTACATATAAGTCTTCTAGCTGAAAAATAAAAATATTTTATTTTTACTAGATGGTTTATATGTAAGTAATCTCAGATTACTTTTGCAATTGAAAAATAAAACTTAAATATTTAATTTTAACTAGACAACTCACGTGTATGTCTTATGCCAGACGACTTACTTGGAAGTCATATGAGAAATCCAAGATTTGGCCAAAATATAGGAAAACCTTTTTGGAAGACTTTCGTGTAAGTCGTCTTCCGGAAGACATACATATAGGTCGCCTAGTTAAAATTAAATATTTAATTTTTATTTTTCAGTTGAAAAAAGTAACTTCAGACGACTTACATATAAGTCGTCTAGTAAAAATAAAATATTTAAGTTTTATTTTTCAGCTAGACGACTTACATGTAAGTCGTCTAGAAAAATCAAATTTCGGACACAATTCGGTCAAATGCAAAACTAATATGTTTATCCTAGACGACTTACTTTGAAGTCTTCTCTGTTATTTTCGAGATGTTTTTTAACAAAGAAAAATAGAAGACTTCTAAATAAATCGTCTCTTCAAACACATATAAAAGTCAATTGCAAAACTAACCTCTGCATTAACCAAAAACTTTTGTATAAGTCTTCTACAGCTAGAAGACTTACACTAAAGTCTTCTCGGCGAACAAATCTAGAGAAAAAAATTGATTTGATACCTTACTTCATTGAGTTAACTTCTTTAGCACACATAAGTCTTTTCCAAACACACATAAGCTCACACGAAAGCAATCCACCAAGAATCGTTAGCTTGAATGGCTCTATGAACCATAAAAAAATGAATCACCATCTTGGATTTTTTTGGATGAATTTAGAGAGAAAGTGAAAGAGATGTTGTTTTCATTTCATAAGAAATGTGATAGAAGGAGTGTAAATTGATTTTAGGCGCATTGAGAGCTTCAAATTGATTGTTCATGGTGGTTGGTGTATTGATGATAATGACATTATTGTAAATAATTGATGAAGATGAGGATGATAGAATAAAATATTCATTTTCAAAAAAATGGCATTTTCATAAATAATCTGAACTTTTTGGGTGAATAGGACAAATAAAAATCCAAAAAAAATCATGGATTAGTTTTATGTTTGACTTTGAGTTTTGAGTCATATTTTCAAGAAACCTTTTGTTTTTGTCACTAAATATATACTTGTTATCTTATTAGTTTTTGTTTTACAGACTATTATTTTATGAATTTTTATTTCTTTTATTTTTAATTTTATGTGTTTATAGGTTATATTAAATATTATTTACTAAATAAATTTTCAATGAAAAAAATATTGATGTTAAGAATTGGTTAGATCAGAAATTTAAAAATATTTAGTATCAATCTTTTTGTCAATAAAAATATTTAATATCAGTCATTGACTAAATAAATTTGCATTCCCCGTGTTTACTGACTCTGCAATCACCACTCGATTTTTTTCCATGTTTTGGCCTCACTCGCACGGTACCGCGAATCACCTATTCTTTCATTACTCCGGCCCAAACACGCTTAATCCTGGAGTTCTAAACAGATGTGTGACGCAAAAGGTAAGTCAACATTGGTGATATAGGTAGCCAAATCAATTCTCTTAAGCCTTTCCACATATCACAACTCGGGATATTACAATTCACCCTCTCTCAAATAACGCAACGCCCTCGTTGCGCCTCACGATAGGTCTCAAATAACCACTTGTAACGCCCAACCGTCCACGGTTAATGGACCACCCACGTCCGCTCTCTCGGCCCGTGTGCCAATCCCGTCTAACGGTCGTATGTTAATTTTTCAAGGCTCAAAATCATTGTTTACTGGCCCTGCAATCACCACTCGACCTTTCTCTGTGTTTTGGCTTCACTCCCACGGTACCGCGAATCACTTTCCGATAGGTCACCCATCTTTTCACTACTCTGGACCAAGCATACTTAACCTTGGAATTATAACCAGATGCGTGACGGAAAAGATAAGTCAACTTTGGTGACATATATAACCAAATCAATTATGTTAAGTTTTTTATATATCATAACTCGGGATATTCCAAACAACTATACCAACTAATAAAATAATAGGTCGTACATTTTAATAAGAACTAGATTTTAACCCGCACGTCCGTGCGGATATTTTTCTATTTTATAAATGTATTTGATATTACTACAAATATTTTAATTATATAATTTTAAATTTAGTGCTATACATTGTGTAACTCTATAATTTTTTTTTTATATTTCTTCCTCAAAATTATTAATATATAGTAATTTGTTTAAAACATTTTAATTTATTATTAATTTTTATTTACTTACTAATATATTTTCGAGTTGAAATACAATAAAATAACCATATGAAATAATCAAATAAAGAATCTTTTTCAAAATCTGTTTTTTCTTTAATTTATAAATTTTGCATATAATATATTTTAAATTTTATTTATTTATATTACTTAAAAGAAATCTATTTAATATGTATAAGAAAATATACTTTAACATATATCATTTTAATGTTTTATGGAATTTATAAGTAAAAACACTGTTTTGTTTAAATAATATAGACCTATTTTTATTAAATTTTATACATAGTAGTATCTATCATATTATTTTATTAAAAATTAATTTTGATTTTTTTTGTTATTACATCTAATCTATTATTTTATACATAAGATTTTTGAATTTTGGTACTATTTAAAAGAAAATTCCCAACATATTTTTTATAATTAAAAAAAAATTAAAATTAAAATTTGATTTGTCATTAATATTTAAGTGATTTGCTAAAATACCATAGTTTTCTATTAACATTTAAAAAAATAGTATATAAATTAAAGTTTATTATATATTATTATATTTTTGTATACAAACATTTTAAAACAATATATTGTTGAGAGTTTCAATATAAATAAAAAATTGTAGATATATAAGTTTAACATATGTTAATACATTTATTTTGTATAAAGCTATTATACAGTTTATGAATTTTAGCCTATTTTAATGAATGATGATTTATTTAAAATGAAAAACTTTCGAATTTAAAATTTGTTAATTTACCTATTTAATATAATTTTATCATATTTAATTCATGTAACACTTCTATTTTCATATAATCCAGAGTTTATTTATAGAATTTATAAAAAATAGTAGAATTTTTATTTTCTTGTTTATAATAAAATTTTAGTTAACATTGATTTATAATAATATTATATAACTAATTACGAAATTTATTAATGTATTATTTTATAAAAATATTTAAATTCTTAAGTAAGATTTTGTTAGATTCTTTCTCAACAGATTTTGTTATAATTAAAAAATAAAATTCAAATATTTGGTTTGTTTATTATTAATGTAAATAATTAAATATGTCATATTAACTAATTTTTGAAATGGTCTAATTACTATTTTTAATAGTAGATAAAATTTTAAAATTTTTTAATTTACCTATTTAATATAATTTTACCATATTTAACTAATGTAACACTGCTATTTTTATATAATAGAGAATATATTTATAGAATTTATGAAAAAATACTGTAGAATTTTATTTTCCTGTTTTATAATAAAAACTTAGTTAAATTGATTTATAATAATATTATATTACTAATCATGAAATTTATTAATGTATAATTTTATAAAAATATTTAAATTTTAAGTAAAATTTTGTTAGATTCTTTCTCAACAGATTTTGTTATAATTAAAAAAATAAAAATTCTAGTTGGTTTATTAATTATGTACCAAATTTATATACCCAAAATATTAGATGGGTGTTGCACACATTTTAGAAAGATTAAAAATTTTGTTATCAAATTATAAATATGGTATAATGAGTTGATGAATATTCTGAAAAAAAATTTGGTTCCTAATTGATTGATTATCAAAATCGTGATTGTTTAAAAAATCTATTATATCTAATATCTAATATATTTAAATTCAAAATCTTATAGGTTCAAAAATAGACTATTTTATTTGGTTCCTAATTGATGATTATCAAAATTGTGATTGTTCAAAAAATCTATTATATCTAATATCTAATATTTATTTTGTATAAACCTATTATACAGTTTATGAATTTTAACTTATTTTAATGATGAATGATGATTTATTTATATGAAAAACTTTAGAATTTAAAATTTGTTAATTTACCTATTTAATATAATTTTATCATATTTAATTCATGTAACACTTCTATTTTCATATAATCCAGAGTTTATTTATAGAATTTATAAAAAAATAGTAGAATTTTTATTTTCTTGTTTATAATAAAATTTTAGTTAACATTGATTTATGATAATATTATATAACTAATTACGAAATTTATTAATGTACTATTTTAGAAAAATATTTAAATTCTTAAGTAAGATTTTGTTAGATTCTTTCTCAACAGATTTTGTTATAATTAAAAAATAAAATTCAAATATTTGGTTTGTTTCTTATTAATGTAAATAATTAAATATGTCATATTAACTAATTTTTGAAATGGTCTAATTACTATTTGTTAATAGTAGATAAAATTTTAAAATTTGTTAATTTAACTATTTATTATAATTTTACCATATTTAACTAATGTAACACTGCTATTTTTATATAATAGAGAATATATTTATATAATTTATTAAAAAATAGTGTAGAATTTTATTTTCTTGTTTTATAATAAAATATTAGTTAAAATAATTTATAATAATATTATATTACTAATCACGAAATTTATTAATGTATAATTTTATAAAAATATTTAAATTTTTAGGTAAAATTTTGTTAGATTCTTTTATATTTTACTAAAATAAATAAATTAATAATATATTTATAGATAGTTTTATATAACATACACTATATATTTTGAGATTGTTTTTTTACGACAAAGAAATAACAATCCATTGAAATTAATTAATTTAAATATATTATTTTAAGTGATATTGGAAGAATCTGTAAATAAGAAAGAAATAGGATGACTAAATGTGTAAATAGAAGAAAATATTTAATCTGCTATCAATGTTTCCAAACATTCTTCCTTTAGTCTACTATCTATGTTTCCAAACATTCCAATTTTGTACTTGATTTTTAATAATATAGATGTTAGTTAATAGATAAGTCACAACATGTTTTAATAAGTCCAAAAAAAAACATGCCAAAATAATTTCAAATAAGACTATGTTTTAATATATTAGATGATTATTTACTTTGTGGTCCATTATAATGCACTTGGCCTACATAGTATACGTATATGCTACATGCATGGCTCTCACCATGTTACAAGCGTGTGTAAAGAGCCTTTGTTACTTTTTTTGCAGTTTCACTCCTTCCTTCAGATCATCAAGTGGGAAATTTTGCCAACGTCAACTGCATAAGATGTGCGAGTTCACTGATTTGTCATAAATGACCCAAGAGATTTAGCCTTTTCAGCTATTTCAATTTTTTCATTGAATTTTTTCTAACTAAATGAATACTATAAAACTTCAGTCTTCATTTATTTCACATGAATCTATAAATATAACGTCCTAATCGGGAAAGTTTGTTACATCACAACTCAGATAGGACCGGATATGTTACGACCTCATGAGATTTTGGATGAATAATGAATTGTTTTTTGTTTACAAAAATAAAATAAAAATAAAATAAAAAAAAAAAATAAATGAATTTTTTTTCTATTTATTATAAACCAATACTCTTATTAAACGCTTACTTTACTCGGTTGGAGTTATGGAAGATAGAAAACCTAACGTGTGCAATTGACTATTGCCTTCAGATTTTAACCACAACATAGATTATTCATGATAAATATTAGGGAATTTCTAGTGTAAGGCGAAACATCAAATTACATAAGTACTTGATAAACCGTTGATCCTAGAGTTATGGCTCTATTCGTATTTAAGTTGCGTATAACAGAAATAAACACTACACACGGTTTTAAGTTGCGTATACTGGAATTAAATAAACTTAATTAACAACAAGTGAGAAGAAACTAATAAAAAAGAAGTGAGGTCTTTCGAGAGATTATGCATATATTTAGCCGCAAACAGCTTGCATCAAAGAATAATAATATTATCTTATCTAATGACCAGGTTTGTATATTTCAAATAATGCATTAAATATTCCAAGGACACGGAGTTTTCAAGTTTTGCGTAAAGGTGAATGTTCTAAGATTTTAATTAAAAGTATACTATATAACACAAGAACATCGAGCTACATGGGAGATGGACCCATACAACGCCAACTTTCATTAGTGTTTAAATAATTGAACAATGAGGTCCATCACCATAAAAGTCACCATATGGTATCTTCTTTCCTATATTTCGAAAAAAATGTTTTATTATATTCTCACCAACATATTCACTGACGTTAAAACTAAACCATGTTAGGATTGGTGCTTATCACACGCATATATACCCTATAATATAAATTACTAAGACAAAAAGATATCATATTCGGCACGACAAGTTTATCATATAACTTACTGAAAGATATATATTAATTCCTAAATTCAATTATCAATAAGTAGTAATTTGCTTCAATACAAAATTACAATGGCATGAGAATACAAAGTGAGAAAGGCCTTTTGATCATGCAGTTTTAAAAACTTATTGCTCTAGAATCGAAAAGGTATTTAATTGGGGTCTGATAAATCATTAGTAGGTATCATGCCTAAGAACCATTATCTGGCAAGTTGTGATTTGCTATTCTACCACAAAATTGTATCAGATTATATTATTAGCTTTTCAGGGCATAAATTCTGTAATATCTTAGTCATTGACAAGATATTACAATAATAGAATATTAAATAATCTTAAGAAATTCGCTGATTACCAATCATATCTTTTCTTTATTATGAGTAAAATATTTAAAAGTCCATTTTACATAAGATTCCTAACCTTTCCTTTTTCTCCCCCGATCCTCAATCTTTTAACAATTAATACACTTACGCAAACGAAAATCACAATGATAATAATATCAGAATATCCCGAAATTAATAGCAACGATAATAATATGGGTAGTAATGTAATATTAAGAAGAAAGAAACGTAAAAATAGTGTGAAGTTAACGCCAAGCGGATGCGACAGCGAGTGTCCGTCCCATCCAACCAAAGCACACACCTCCGTTCTCTTCCTTAACGGTAAAACCCGGGTGGACTCGGTTTCCATTACTGAGTCGACTCTTCATCGACTCGGCTATCTTTTCACTAACTGGCATCAACTCAAACCCGGCCATGCTCATCCGCATCCGCCACTTCCAAACACCTCGCACCGCTCGATCCGTTCGATTCCTTCGCACGCAACCGCGTTTATCAGCTTCCGACCGATCCCTTCCTCCACTTTGGTACGGTCCGTGTTAGAACTCGGAACGGTTGACTCGACTGAGTCAAGCAAAGCGCCGTAACACGCGCACGACTCGCTCACCCGGCCCAAAAACGGCGCCGTGTTGGAATTCATCTCTTCCTCGACTAGAGTCACCACGCGCGGGTTGAGTCCCTTCACGCGCCGGAGAAGCTCGTCTCTTGGATTCTCCATGCATACACTTTCGTCTGGAACACGATAGAGTTTGAAAGCCAAGTTCACTGCTAAAGGCTCCTCGGGTTCGCATCCGAGTGATTCACGGCTCAGATCGCCGAGTCTCAAACCCGCCACCACGTTAAACCTCACGGAGATTCCGAGTCGATCACCGAGTTCGTTCAAACGATCTCCGACGGTTTTCAGCCTCTCCTCTCCACGTTGGCCGGCGACGGAGAATCCGTCGCTGATGTTCGTCACGGCTGTGATCTTGACCACCGGAGGGTTATTATTACAGCTCCGGCGCGTGGAGAGCGCGTGAAGAAGGTTAACGTACTGTCCACCTTCACCGATTTCGAAATCGATGACGTGGAATGACGTTACGTCGTCGCTGTTGTTACCGGAAGCGTCGAGAATAGCGAGATTAGCCGCCATGAAACCGAGTTTGAAACAAGGAGAGAGCTCGTAGAGCAATTGAGTGGAGGTCATATGCTCCTTCCCGTACAATTCCGTCGCCGGAGAAGAGCTCTCCGCCGATTGATCCGAGACCGAAGCGCCGTCACCATGAAATTCACCAGCTTCTCCTCGGAATTCCTCCTCTGATTCGGCGCCTGAGAAACACGCGCGAGGATCTCCGACGCTATCTCCGTCTTCCCCTCCGCGATCGCCGTCGCGATTTCCATCACCGTTTGCCTCGAACACACCGACGTGGTCGTCGAAGCCGTTGAAGGCGAAGAGGACGAGGAAGAAGAGCTCGGCGAGGAAGACGTAATCGGGTTTGGGTTGGGAGTGACGACGAGGCCATGTAGCCAGTCGCTGTTAGAATGGGTGATAACAGACACGTCATCATCACCGCCTTGTGCGTCGTCGTCATCATCATCTAAAAGCTGTTTCTCAAGCTCCCTTAAACTATTCAGCATCACGTTCTCCGATTCCTCAACCCGGTTTACGTTCTGAACCGGTTCAATACACGGGAACGCCGGATAACGTCTGACTACCCGATCCGATCCCCATCCGGATCCCACTGTAATCCGATTGCTGCTGCTGCTGCTGCGTCTGATACCTGAGATTCGGAAGAAACGGCGAACCGTAACGCTGAGACGAACCACCGAACAAACTCATATCGATCGCCGCCGGCGACTGGAACGTTCTAGGCTTTACGGACCTTAGAAGAAAGGCGTTGATAGCGGCTTGGTTATGAAACGACTGCTGTTGCTGCTGAGCCGCTTGAAAATCAGCTAACGTACGTTTTCCGGCGATTCCATTTCCACCGGAGACTCTGTTTCCGATCTGATCGAGGAATATTCCGGGAATCTGAGGATTATTGTTACCGGAGTTCATAGATCTACCACCAACGCCGTAAAACTCTGGTCCACCTCCGCCACCCGGAAATCCAGATGCCATTTAAAACGCTCAGAAATAAAAGAAAGATATCGGAATTTTAAAAACGCATGATAATATCGGAAAGAAAAAAGAAAGACAGAGAGAGAGATTAGATGGTCTGAAAAAATCTAGAGAGAGAAAAGACGAAGTTGCTTTCTCTCGGTTGTGATAGTGAAGAAATATAAAGGGAAAGTGTAAAAGTGTTTTAAACCGTCCGATCAGAGATATAAACTGATTATTTTACCCTTTGAGAAACAATCGTGCGGTCAGGATGCTATGTTGAAACTCTCAAACACACGAGACTAACCTGATATTACGATTACGACACGTGTCATTTGATCGTGGATCTGTGACATTGGATTGTGACCACAGTGTGTGCGTTAAACTGAGTTTGGTTCATTCAAAATTTTCCAATACTTGGGGTCTGGTCTTGTGGATATCCTCTGTTTCCTTCTTTACTACTTTTTTCCCGTAATTTATTTAACAAGATTACCGCCTAATTCGCCACGTTTCGGTCTTTTATTTGTCATAAATATTATTTACGGTAATTTTTTTAATTTTTAAGTCGGACAGGTTCTACAACATTTTTGTCACCTTAATTGTATTCGAGTTACAACATAGTATTTTAGAATATTTTACAGTTACGTACATTTTTTATTTCATTAAATAAAGCTCCAAAAATATCCATTTTTATTCAAAACTACGTAGAAAGTGTGAGTTTATACCTGATTTGTCAGTTCATGTTTTCAGTCAAGCAAAAACGTTTTCTCCGTATAGTATTTATTAAGTAAAGCAAGTTAGTATACATAATTACATGTAACATACCTACCTAATAAGCCTTTTTACAAAAAAAAAAAAAAAAAAAAAAAAACAAACCTACCTAATACAGTTTTTTAAGATATATTTACGAATCTCTGTGACAATTTGGCGTATCGTGTAACTTTAAATAAAAACCCTAAAAATTAGGAGAAAATAACAAAAACATGCCACTTGGGTTTCAATCCGAAGTAGCACCAGGTTTTCACATGCAAGTGCGTTGTTTCCGTTGCGTACCTTTCTTTACCTCTTCCAATAAAACATGAACACTCTTCATCATGCAACTTTATAATTCTACAAAGTAATTTCTTGTATAATACTATCATAGATTATATTTGATAGTATTGGACAAAATGAAGTTATATATATATATATATATATGCAATAAGATTATAATTCAAATTCGACACAGCATTTAAGTATTTTTTGACTAAAGGCTTTCAGACACAGCATTTAAGTATTAAATTAGTATGATATTGTATTTGTCACTATTATTGCAATGGGCACTGAATTTATATAAAACCAAATTAATTAATTAATTTGAAAAGCGAGCTATTAGCACGAAACTTATGTAATCTTCCAATGGTCATAATAAGGTTGACCTTTAAAAATGGACGATCGCCGGCAATACTATTATTTATTCAACACTCATTCTCTTATAATACGTTTATCATAATTTAAAAAAAAAACTGTATATATATATTTCCCTCTTATTTATTGGGTTTTTTCAAACAATAATTGGTTTTTATATTAGCCCTACCTTCCGTAACTTTGTCAAAGTCTTAACAATATATATATATATATATAGACAGAACAGAACAGAAAATAGATTGAAAAATCATAAAATAGGTTTCAAGTTGCCTATGAGAACAAGGGGCCCTCCAAACTTGGAGAAGCAATTTGCCACTATAAAGAACTAGTTGCCCCTATCGAAAATCTAAAAGCTGCTTATGTAAAAGTTGGAGGTCTATTCATGCACTTTTCTAGGTTTGATCCACAAATCGTGGTTTATATGTCTCTAATTTGTTTTTCGGAATCACTAATGTCACTACATGTTATTATCCAAAATTAATTTTGAAATTTAAATAAGCGTTTAGCTTTCCCTAATCAATCGCTTCTACAAATTTTTTAACAGCGCTTAAGTTCTGTAGAGTTGAAACAGTAGAACATAAAAATACGCGTGTTTTGAAAAAAAAAATATATATTGAGAACTGGTATTGACCCAAGAAAACGAGAACTCTACATACCTTTTTTTTTTTTTTTTGAGAACTCGACATATTTTACTCTACTAATTATGAAGATCCTATTGCATTTAATTACATCAAACAATTATATAACTAAAGCTTTCCTGTAATTCTGAATTACACGCACTAATATATACTATAACCATAACATAAAGTTTTTGACATTTCTTTGTAGGTTGCGTGAAGGCAAAAGCCTAATGAGTAAAAATTCGCTTAGCAACTATATCTTCCAAAATACTTTCCACCTTAATTTTATATTTTAAATCTTGACGTACTACTTTAGTTTATGTCTTAAACAGTTTGTTAATTCAAATTGTGTATGATAATCACCACGTGTACTACTGCTGCCTTGCCTAACTCGACTCTTCTCCACCATATATATTAAATTATTAATTATTAAGCTGTTAACAAGAATCTGGAGTTCCAACCATTTTTGTTCGGTTTAAAGGAGTTCCAGCTTTATTAGTTGTATTTGTGTATAACGTAATCTTCATCGTGCATGTTAACTTACTTTGGATGGTCAAGAAATGTAGAGAAATTTTTAATTAGATTTAAAATATGAGAACGACATGAAAACATGTAAACTTTTGGTTGTAAGAAACCATGTAGACGGTAGACCTATCACCCAAAAGATCAAACAACACACGGCAATACATTTTTGTTCCATTACTCTACTTTCGAACTTTGATTGTTTGAACTTTACAGTTGTTATATGTACACAATTTTTTATTTATAAATAATTGTTACTTATATGATTATTGGATGAAGTAGAATAATACTCCGAGTAGTTTATGGGAATATAATAGATAAATGATTTTGACTTCATATATAGATAAACTATAGAGTACAGAGAGACGAACGAAACTCAAAGTTGGTAGGTCCTGATTTGGTGGGGACTGTTCATGCTAACCGGGATTTACTGGTTATAATTGTTTGGATTTCGGGCGGTAAAGCAACTAATAGGAAACACAACGGTTTTAAGAGTGAACATATAACCTGAACTAGACTTTACCCGCACATCCGTATGGATAAATTTTTATTTTTATTAATTATAATTTTTAAAAATATGTTAATTTACCACTTTAATAATTTTATATTTTATTCTATATTACGTATTTTTTAATATAATAAAGATTATACTTATAAAATCTCTAAAATAATATAATTTTTTTATATAATAAATTTTATTTAATATTAATTTATAATAATATTATATTATTAATTAAATTAATGAATACATTCATTTAAAAATAGTTAAAAATCTTAATAAGATTTCTTTTTTTTACAAAAGATTTTTATAACTGATTTTTATTAATATCCTAATAATTATAAAAATATTTAAAATATCTTATATTTAATAGATTAATGTAAATAATCAAGTAGATGTAATTGCTAAATAAACTTAGTATGATTTTTATAGACGATAAAAATTGTACTTTTCTTTTAATAGAGAAGATTCAATCTGATAAGGATGAATTCAAACCTAATTTGACATAAATATCAAGTGAGTCTTGTCATATAATATTTTAGGTAATGAGATTCTTTGAACATAATGAATATCCGAAAAACTCGAAAATCTCGAAGTCCTAATAAACTTACATCAAACTCGAACTCAATCTCGAAAAATACTTGAAATACTCTAAAATACTATTGAGTACTTAAAGTGAATATTTATTATATGAATAAATTACTCAAATACTTAGTTCATTATATATTTTGGTATTTGGTCAAGATTTTTTTCATTGTTTTTATTGCATTTAAAATTCAATTATGAATATATTTGCTTATGGAGTTAAAAAATGTTTTCTACATTTATAAAGTTGTTAGTTGCAATTTTAAAATTTTTTATGTTTTTCCTTTCTTCTGAATATTCCACCAAGCTTTTGTTAGTGTAAATTGTTTAAATTTGCCAAGTTTGTGAATTTGAATGTGTATTTTTGGATCACAAACAAGTACTCCCTCTGTTTTATCATGATAGACTTTTTGGTGTTTTCACACAAATAAAGAAAGCACATTAAATCGCTATAATAAATATATTATTTTCTGTAATTTTCAGTTTTTAATAATTTTTAATCAATAATAACTCAAAAAGGTCAATTAATTTTCTTGAAATTTATAATATTTTCATAGAAAACATAAGAAATATATCTTTGTGGAATAATTTTTTTTTCTAAAACATTCATTTTAGTGAAACAGAGGGAGTATTTGGGTAACCAAAATACGGTGTGGAACCGAACCCGAAGTTAAAACGGATTTAACTGAGTTTACGATGTGTTGCTATATCCGAACCAAAACCAAACCGAATTTTAATAATATCCAAATGGGATCAAATTTTATGCCACTGTGAAACTCGAATGAACTTGAACCAAATCCGATTGGACACTTGAACATCCATGCTTAGTTTTAACTTAAAAGTGTTCTCTCTTTAATTTTTACCAACATTTCTTTATACACCCAAAATTACGTTAAAATATGTTTAGAGTCAGTCCTTAGATCTTGGGGTCTATTCAGAATTTAAATATATTTTACCTTTTTATTTATTTATTTGTGTAATTTTTTTAAAAAATTAAAAATTTAGTTTAAATTATTGATTTTCATAACAGAAAATCAAAATTACAAGTTTAAATAAGGCAAAGTGTTTTTTTTTTAATTTTAGTCTTACTATTAAAATGATTTCTATTTTGTTTTTAATAACAAAATATACTTATATTTTATATCTAGTTATATTAGTATATGTACATATTCATTTTTTTTTAAAATAGGGAGCCGCACAAAGTTAAGAGTCCATTGAAATTTCACATGAGTGTCCTCAGACCAGTTTTTGAGTATGTTTAGAACAACTTCACCAATATGTTTTAGAGTGAGTTCTCACCATTTAAAGTAAATGAAAAAACAATTAAAACATGAGAGATAACAAAACAAATTTCTCTTTATAAATCTTTTAAAAAGGGAAATTTTCAAAATACCACATTTGTATTACCACTTTTTATGTTTATCTTAATCACTTTTACTCTTATTTTTAAGAGCGAAAAATACACTTATAACCCTATGATTAATTACTCTAAGACTTAAAGTTTAGAATTCATGGTTGTGGTAAGATTTTGGAATGTAAAATTTATGATTTTAATTAATTTAATTTTTTTTGCTTTTTGAAAATGTCTTTTTAGTGAAAATAAAAAGAAATAGTTATACTAATAATGTGGTAAACAAGAGTTTTTTTCCTTTAAGAACCTGCTGAAAATAAAAACAGATGTCGTTTTAGTAATGTTTCAATTGGTTTATCGAAATCGAACATAAATGAATAATTATATTTTTTAGAAACCGTATGAGTTCAAACCAATAATGGTGCTCTTAAATGAATATACTTGATAACAATCAGTAGAATCTAAAACTAATTATAAAAGCTATTTGATTTTGATGTAAAGATAACGTTTAAATGACATTAACGGCTATAGTTTTATGTTTGAGAAATACCCTAAGATAGAGATAAAAAAGTTTTTATCACGAAAATAAACTTTAAGGGAAAAAATGATAAAATAACCTTTTTGGAGTGGGATTTTGGGGGTAAATATACGTTTATACCCCTTGAGTTAACTAATTTAGACTTAGGGTTTAGAGTTATGGGGTGAAGTTTTGGGGGTGAGATTTAAAATTGAAAAATTAAATAAAAAATATTAATTTTTAAAAAATGAAAAGGTCTAGTTTGGTCATTTTTATTTTTGAAGTTTATTTTTGTGACAAAAATTTCAAAAAATGTTATTTGAGAGATTTGTCCTTTATGTTTTGCTTAATTTTTATATTGATAATTGCTTAATTGTTGGCGTGAAATATAGTGAACTGATACTTTTTTTTTGGTGTAGCGATGATACTTCTAATTTCATAAAAAGACAAGAGCTATGCATTAATGCATGTTATAGTTAAAGAAATTTTCTTGAATGTTCAAATTTTTCTTCTTTCTGCAAAACGAGAAATAAGGAGAAGAGACTAATCAATTTGAACGGTATAGCTTGGGAATTTATTACGGTTAGTTCTCGTTCTCTTTCTAAATTTACCAAATTGTTAGTTTTTTTGTAGGACAGATAATTGTTGAACATGTTACATGTGCTAACCTAAAAAAGAAAAAAGTAATAAATGAAAATGATAAAATTAAAAAGAAAATTTGAAGGGAAATTAGTGCAACGAAGGCCACGGGCTCCACGATGATAGAGTTGATAAGAGCTTACTGTCGCCACACGAAAGCCCCCACGCCTTGAAGCATTTTTGCTATCTCTCTCTTTTTTTTTTCAGTGCTCAGAAATGAACCAATGTCTGAGTAGTTATATGCTATGTGGAGCACCACTTTTCTTTCAATTTCACTTTTATAGAGGATTCTCAAAATTTTGACATTTATTTTCATCCAAACCCCACAATTGGATTTTAAAATTGTTTATGTATTAATCCGAGGATGTTGTAAACTGTAGAAATTAGAATTTGAAGTGTTGGTACAATAATAAAGAGTGTTGGTTGATATGGTTATTTCGAGTTTGATTTGTGTATGTTAAAGATTGTGGAGTCTTATATAATTGTTATATTACACATGAAGAATGATATGTTGTATGGAAAGTTCTCATTGTCTGATCTTATTCAGATATGAAACAAATAAGAAGATCTTCATATCGTGAATTGGAAAATTTGGTTGATAATATATTACTAATTCTTAGAAACAGATATATTGCACTACAGGAAAGATTGGTGGCGATGTATGAAAGCTTAAATTTATGATTATGTTAAGATTTTAACAATGTATTTCCACATAAACACAAAAAATGTTTTGGGGTTTTAGAGGTAAGTGATTTGTAGGCGTAATCAACTGATGTCTAGTCACACAAAGTGGTAGATTAAAAATTGGTCTATCTCAATTAGTGTATGACAATGAGTAATTCGAATTAAACAAATCTTTGTAAGATTGTGTAAGTGTTCTTAATAAAGAGATAGATGGTCTCTTATACCATGTGTTCTTCTTGGTTTTACTTGATTTAGACTTTTTTTTTGGTATCAGAGCAGTTTACCTCATTGGATTGATTTTTCACATACATGTTGAGGTCATGCGTAAGTCATTAAAATCACTTGTCTCTACCAAACTCATTCATGTTAGATGAATGGAGTTTTGGCCATTCGAAAAAACATACGAGGCATATCATTTGTGTAATAGACGAACATGCTTGCACTGATGTTGAACTAGGTTGGGCAGCACCTATAATGCTCATGGAAGATAAAACAAATGCTCCTAAATTGAAGGAGAGATAGACAAAATCGAAAGAAGCTGTATCAAAATTCACTCAAGAAACTTATTACGATATTTTCAGCTATTAACCTGGACTAATTCAAGATTAATCAAGGATGTGAATCAGAAAAAGCTTGGGATACTCTTATAAATCCCTTTGAAGGTGACGCACGTCTTAGAAAAAAACTTGAATTGATCATCTTGCCTATAAGTTCAAAAATCTGCAAATGGAAAACGATGAAAAAATTGGAAGATTTGTTATCTAAATTAAGGTCAATCGGGAAGGAAGCTTCAATTTTTAGCAAAAATACAAGGAGAATAAGCTTGTTAAGAAACTGCTCATATGCTTGCCTCCACAATTTGAAGTTTACAAAGAAGTCCTTAAGATTGCTACGAACATTGATGATATAAAGTTTGATCAACTTGTTAGCATTCTAAGAACTAATGCAAACTGAAAACACAAAAGGGAATAGCCTTCTCATCAGAATCAAAGAAAGAAGATCATGTTCAATGCATATAGGATAATTTGAGTTTGATGGCCAATAATTTCAACAAAATGGTCAAACAAGTTGAGAAAGATGGGAGCATGTCATGTAATCGGTTCTCTAAGAATGACTCAGAGTGCTTTAACAATCAATGTCCTAAGTTTGATTCGTCTAAGGGAAAGATGAAGAAGGACTTGATGTGTCACGACAGTGATGACTTTGGAAACTTTTGCAATGAATGTTCTCTATCCAAAAGAAAGGAGCTTAAATGTATTAAATGCAAGGGTTTTGGTCATATGAGTAGGGAATGCCCAAATAATATAAAAAATACAAATCACTGTTGCGTTTTAGTGACACTAATTCAGAAAGTGAAAGTGATAGGGAAATTTTTTTACTCAACTTTGTTTCTTTGTCGGTCAAGATACGATGACTAACTCTGACTCAGACTCATACTCAAACTCAGATGCAAAAAGGTGAGGAGAAGATGTGACTGCTGATTTCAAGTCTGAATATATTCAGAACTTAGTCATGAAAACCAATAATTCATAGAAGATAAAATTATGATGAAGGTGCACGTCAACGTTCTGAAGGTGGAACAACCTAATACAAAAGCTTACATAAAATCAACGATAACAAAGAATGATGGTGAAAACGAGCTACAATCTCTAAAGAAAGAGATTGCAGAGCAGAACCAAGTTTAACAATAGTTTGATGTGAAGTTTCATTATATGAAACAACAATTGTATCAAAAACTTGAGAAAAGTTTCTGAAAGGAAATCAGTGAGAATTACAAGTAAGTGAGAATGTTGAACGCTAGATCAGCAAGTCTGGATAGAATCTTGTCAGTCGGGTAGTCTTAAAAAATCAATTGGAGTTTATGTTAATATCATGACAAGGCTGAAGGGATAAAATTCATAAAAACTGCAGTAAAATCAGATGCATCACAACATATAAGTAAACCAAAAGTTGAAGAACAACTAAGATCAATAACAAATACGAAGAAGAAGGTAAACAATGGATGTTTGTTTTGTAGAAATTGTGGTCACCATGTCAATCATTGTTATGCTCGTTGAAGTCAGCTTGAAATAACACGAAGACTAAATTTTTGCTTCATATAACACAAGAAGTGTGGCTATGTGTGGATTGCTAAACAATATCTCTATCCCAATATCAGAAGACAAGATCATCAGGTGTTACACCCTGGATTTGATGTATCACACAAGCATATAGGAGAAGACCTTGAAGAAGTTGTCTAGGAACTTGGAACACATCGACACTGAAAGAAAAATGTTGTTAGGGGTTACATCTCAAAACTAATATGTCACACATGCGTGTAGAGGATAACTTTGAAAAAATTATCTGTAACTTGGCACACATCTATGCTGAAGAACCAAAAAGTTGTTAACATTGTGGTATGCACATCGACTAACATGGACAATCAAAAAAATCTCTCATGTCACTTCAATAATGTTTGTTTAATGCATATGACACAAAATCAAAGTCATTACAAGGAACTCAAGCTTGTAAATGGTGGCAAAGTGGTTTTCAATCATGATTGAAAATAAGTTCATGGAATTCAAGAACAAGATAAATAAGTAGATACAATTTAAGTAATAGATGAGAATAAGGAAACTGCTACAAATTTGAAGAAGAGTCTTTAGATAAGACATGTAGGAGGTGGATTACATTCCCTACAAGGTCCATAAGATAGCTGGCCTGGCCCATCAAACTTCGAGAGATAGGCTCAATCCGCGTCTAAAGTATAATGCTCGCTCCAAACTGCTTTTAGCCAAAAAAGTCGATTTTGATCGACTAACGCCAAGACGACTAAAGTACTTGGCTTGGTGACACAGTTCCTCGGCCTGTACGCTCGGTCCAACAAGAAAGGCCCAACAGGACATACCGACCTAGGGTCAGAACTGCTATAAAAGAAGGGAGAGAACAAGGAGCAAAGGGGAGACAAACAAATACTTGGCGGCTAAATTTAGGGTTTCATCTCTTTGCATTTTTAATGACTTGTACTTTTCCGATCAGATCCTTTAGTATTGATCACCTTCTTACTATTTATTTCCTCATTTGTAAACCGAAAACATCTTGCAATCTAATAAAATGCCTTCGAAATAACCCACAGACGAGTTTCGTCTCTCTTATTGGAATCCGACCAAACTCGGTTCAAACAGTTGGCGCTTACCATGGGGCTAAACCGAAGAAACTTTACCAGATCAGCATGACTAACGAAGAATCCACCTCCGGTGACGAATCGGAACCGACCCCCGCAACTCGAATGCCCACCATTCTAACGCTGCTCCGCGGAGGTTTTCTACGAAGAGGCGGCATTCACCAGCGTCCCTCTCGTTTTCTCTGAACCTGGCTCTGCCCATCGTGACCTGAAAAGCTTGTATGTGTGCCATAGGATCAGTAGTTTCGTCGTATGGCATCACTTTGACCTTCCCGTGATCCGAAACCCTAGTTTCGGTGATACAAGTAGTAAATGGTGTTTTATGAGCTTCTTCGAGCAGCAGATCTATCTCTGGTGCGGTGCTAGTAGCGTGGTGGATTTGGGACTTCATCGCTATGACTTCAGCCACCGTTTTCATGAGATCGTCTCGAAGATCGCGGATTTCAGAACTTTTTCTAGCAGATTTCCGACTTTGTCAGCGTTTGCTGCGAGTTTGCTCCTCAGCCAGTTCTTCCTATTCTTTCCTGAAAACAACTTCTTCTTCTTCGTTCATAGGGTTGTCGAACTGGGACTCGTCCCGAGTTGCTCGACTCCTTGTGCGGCGCAGATCTATCTCTCTGTCTTCGTTTGTAGGTTCAGACTGACTGCTAGATTCCTCGTCGACGCGTTCGACTTCTCCTCCTTTTTTATCTTCCTCGATAAGTGGAAGGTCTCCTGGGTTTTTCCGTGTTGGCGCGGGGGTCACTTCTTCAGGCTTTTGCCCATACGGTTTGGCTTACACGTTCTCGGACCGGTCCAAAGGCGTTGCGAAGTCGAGTCTTCTTTCACGGATTCAGGTTGTTCCCGCAGAAAAATGGCCTTGTTCCTCGCTGTGAGGGTTTCAACCTGTTTAACGAGGGAGTTCATGACCTTATCATGTTCTTACGACTTCTTCTCAAAAGACGAGAACATCTTCTTAATCTCCTCGAACGCTGTGGTGTTTGCATCGGCGTTGACCGCAGTGACGTTCGTTGCTGGAGTGTTTTCAACATTTTCATCGACGACATTATCATCACAAGGCTGTTGGTTATTGAGATCTGACATGTTTTGATTGAGCGTTGATTGCTGAGAGTTAGATTGATCCATATCCCCCCTTCTTCTAGCGCCAAACTGTGGGAATCGAAATTTGCACTGTCGATTTTTGTTGAATTAAGAACGCAGGGTAAACCCTAGTTTCTCAGAGGTCCCGATATCTGCTAAACCACACGCCAATCAATCAGAATACGAAGTAAATATCGAGAAACAAAGTAGGAATCGAAAAGAGAACAAATATATGTTTTATTTCCAAATTTGCGTATGAGCGTTTACTAACATGATAGGAGCCTTGGCTATGAGAGATGTCAGCGAGATCCCTAGTTCTAATAACCTAAGACTGCAAAACCCTAGTTGAGTCGCAACTTGAATAACAAAAACGGAAAGTTGCCTAAATATTCTAAGTGCTAAGCTATGTTTGCTCTGAGTGGATATTTTTTTTGTCTCTTATGCATCATCACCCTTGAAGTCCTTATATACTCCTACAGAGGCGGTTTGTTCTTTCCGCTTCTGCCCTTGGTCGAATTTATCTCTTCGCAAAAATATTCTTTTTTTCCTCGATCTTCAAGATTATCTTTGGAAACTTAACATTTATCCTCCGATATTGATATTTATATTCCAAACTTAACATTTACCCTTCCTGAAAAATAAAAGATAAACCATCACAAATTTAGGGCTTGGCTTTGGATAAAATATCGAGTGGGCCTTTTGCCGAGCTTTAGACCTCATCGGGCCATTTTCTGACTTAGGCATTTCTACGATTTTTTCGAAAGAGCATTGCTAAAACGACGTTGTACGAGAGTTAGGATATTTAGTATGAGGTGTGTGACACTAGGTGTTTAGTTAACCGTTACCATCTCATACGATCTACCCGATTCATTCTTTAGAAAACGAGTTCTTTCGGTAAAATTCCAATGTCAATCATGATCAAGACGAAAAAATATAAGTTCGATCAAGTATCGAAAGAGGGAGTTTATGAGAACGAGGTGAAAATAAATTGATTGACCCGACATGCTTAAAGAGGGAATCAGATTGCTCGTGCCGCCTAACTCGCCCATTCGGCGAGTTGGTTGGTCCATGTCTTCCAACTCGCCATACGGGCGAGTTGGTCGGTCCTTGCCGTCCAACTCACCATACGGGCGAGTTGGTCGGTCCTTTCCGTCCAACTCGCCATACGGTCAAGTTGGTTGGTCTGTGTCGTCCAACTCGCCCGTATCGTGAGTTGGTTGGTCTGAGCCGTCTAACTCGCCCGTATGGCGAGTTGGTTGGTCCTTGCCGTCCAACTCGCCCGTATGGCAACTTGGTCAGCCCATGTGGCTTGATTTGCCTGTTCAACAAGCTGGACGTCTTGCTCGGCCATCTTCTCCGTAGATGATCGAGTCCTCTAGTCGTTTTGTCGTATCGTCGTTCGGGGATACGTTTGCATGCGGTGTTTGGATAAACTTTTCCTGATAACTTATATGTGTAGACCGCTCCTTTGTGGTCAGTCGAGATTTGATCCCAATCTTCTCCGTTTCCCCGTTTTCGAGACTTTATCTCTTTTTTACAGAAAGAAAGCATTTTCCCGATAGGTTTCCGACGTTATTTTCTATCGTAACCGATTTTGAACCCAACAGTAACCCCCTAGTTTGTCAGAACTGTGATGTTCTTGCGAGCTTTTTAAGTATATTGGATGAATTAGGCGGAATCCGACCAGTGAAGCATGAATGTGAAATAGTGAATCCTTTGTTCTATAAGTATGTGGAGGGGTTTTACAGATTCTTCACATTTCCACACTCTTTTAAGAATCATAAGATTTTCTCCTCTCTTTCATTCCCTTGGTAAATATAAACTTATGTCTTCGAGAAGAAAGGTTTCCTCAAAGTCTCGTGAACACCGTTCTGTCCCCGATGGTTCCAGCTCGCAATGCAACGATGCTGTAACAAAAGTGGAATTCTCGGCTCACTCGGTCGACCCTGAAGAAGCCGAGGCGTACTGGGCGGCCAGAGGAGACGTGAAACCCCCCAGACCTGGCATGTGCGCCTTGCCACGGTTTCATGCCAACCCCGTAGAGGGTTGTCCAAGCAAAACTTGTCCGAATGGGATGGATACATCCGGAGCCATTGTCGAGTTCCTGAATCGGTAGAGTTTTTTCTTTCGGAGGCTGGAGAGGTTGGTGAGTTTCCGTCAGAGGGTTACTTTATGTGTAACGAGGTGTACCTAACACAATGCCATTTGTGGTTTATTATTCATGAGGTCATAGCGCGACTTCTCGATTGTTCCAAGATATCGATTAGTCAAATAAAACCGCGTGGTCTGCAACATATTGGCGGGATTCTCGTGCTGTGTTACGAGTTGGGTATAACCCTCGACACCAACCATCTCGACGCTTTGCTTAAACCAGTCAGGAAGTCGTCCATAATTCAGTTGAGTTCTCGGTCAGGGATGACGATCATAAGCGAATTTGTGTTGAGCTATCATGAATGGCGGAAGCAATTTTTTCCGTCCATGTTGACGATGCGTCTGTAGAAGCAAACGACCTCTCCGTCTTTAGAACTAGATGGGGTCAGAAAGGTATCCTTGGTCAAGTGTAGCCCATTTTCCCTTTTTTCCGGTGAAGTTTGATTTCTAATACATTTTGTTTACATTTCATTTTCAGAGACCAATCTTTTCCCTCCGAGTTCAGATGGTCTGGTTACCATCCGAGACTTGCTTCGCGGTCGCCCGTGTTTTTGGGCAACGTTAACCCAAAAAGGGTCCGTCATGCTGTTGCTCTCCACCGTTCTCGGTACCAGCCAGATCTGCCGGTTGAGGAAGGACGGAGGTGTCCATGGAAGGATTTGTTCTGTACACGGTTCACATGAGAGAAGAAAGGCCAAAGACTCGGAAGGATAAACACATCGTTTTCGAGGATGAAGTGGCTAATGAGCGGTGCTCCTCCGATAATATACTAAGAGATTACCTAAATAGTCAGGTATGACAGGAGTAGTGGTGAACAGGACAATCTCGATGAGCTGCTTGGTTTCGATTACCTCCAGGCGCAGGTGGATCTAGCAAGGCCCCGAAGTTTACCCAAGCGTTGGGGATGGTCAACGGGGTAAGCTTTTATTATCCTTTTTGAGGGAGATTTTTTTCTTGACTTCGAGATATTTTGCAGGTCTCTTAGGATGAAACTCGCTCTTGATGCGAGCTTGCCAGGAGGCACGCATGGCTCAGTTCAGGGCTGAGACAGCCAATAATGAGATCTCTCTGAGAGGTGAGTTGGAAAGTTCTCGTAGTTGTGAAAGGGAGTCAGTCGCGACGGATGTTTGTCGTGCCTATAGGCGAGGGAAGAGAGAAATGGCCGAAGTCATGAAAACCCGTCGCGAAAAATTCTCGCATGAATTCGAGGAGCTTATGAAGGGCTACAAGGACTTTGGAGATTATTGGGAGTGCCACGGCGCTGTGGGCGGGTTGTACCTCACGTAAACTCATGATTATTCGTCTAGTGCCGAATTTGCGAGGAAGACCGGGCGTATGAACGAGACGGATAGAGACTTTGCAATTCCTTAGATCGAAGAGAAGATTTGAGAATAGTGGGACCCGATTCCTGTTTCTCCCGACACGGTGGAGGCCAAATTGGGGAATGCTAATGAGACGGGCAAGGTAAACCAGCCGACGACTCCTGTGGATGTCAACGACTATTTGCTCGGTAGATCGACGATCGAGTGCTTTGATTTTGATGGGTAATCGCGAGGTCGCGACTGATTCGAGAATGTTTTCTCTATTGCACGTTTCTGTTTTGTTTGTTTGTCGGCCGAATATGGTCATATGTATCGGGACTGGCCGAGTGTGACCTTGAATCCCTATCTTTTATTAACTCTGATTCGAACATTACTTATTATGATAAATGGATGTTTTTAGAAAGATGTTTTGGGGTTTATTTAGTATAGAAAGAAAACTCGAGTTGTCATCTTGACTTCCTCCTTTTTTTTGCAGATCGTCCTATTCGTTGTTCGTGCGAGATGTTCGAGGAGTTTTTGAAGTTTCGGAAACGTTTAGATACAGACGAAGAAACAAGCTTTTAGGATCTCGCATCTTTTGATATCATGCCTTGAGACGTTAGAGACTAGTGTACTGGGTTTAGGGCAAAACCAAGGTTTAATTTTGGTTTATGGCTTTGTGATGACTAATCGGCTTTCGTTTTGCATGTTTCGATTTTACCCTGACTCCATTCCGATTTTACCTTGACTCCATTCCAATTTTATGTCCTCTATAGGTTCTCGGCTTATATGACTTGTCTGGTCGGAGTCGAGCATCTCTTTAGGGAAAATTTTTAAGTCTCCCGAAAGTGCTGACCAAAATTTTGGATTTCTTTTATAGCGCGTTGTTTATCCTAGTCAGATTGGAGAGGATCTGTCCTTAGGACAGACCTGGGTGCGTTTTTTACGACGGCTAAAGTGCTCGATGGGGCCAATTACCGAGTGTTTTTAGTTGCGAATGGACTGGGGTGCATTCTTGAAAATTCAGACGATGTCTCGCTTATTTTTCGAAAACTCACTTTGCGTAAGTAATGATTTGAGCATATGTGATATGTCCTCGATTCAGATAGGATCACTCAAACGGTGTGAAGGATATGAACTCGCCAAAAAGGGAGAACTGATGGGTTGAATGGTGACACAAAGGGTTGCGGATGACCCGATGATACTACCAGAGGGTTACTTTGCTGCTTAATGTGACGCACAAGTCCAGCAAAACGAATATTTTTTTAATCGGAGATAACCTCACCAAGAAACATAAATGCTCTAAACAAAGAACAAAGAGAATAAACTCATAATAAGAAGAAAATTGATTGATTTATTTCTGTATAAAAATTACATATTTATAGTAGCAAAAGCATATGAATGGACTTAGAATTTTGTGGAAAACATGCATACAAAAATGCAAACAAAGACTTAACTAAATTATTGTTTTGACTGAAACTTGAACTACCTCTTGATATAGCCACGACCAGGACTTTGAAAATTAAAGAATACGCTCCTGATATGGGCCAATACATGTCCCTTTGAGGCCTGGTCGAAATCAATCTTTTCTCTTACCCAATATTTTATCGATTTCTCTATTTGGCTCAAACAAGTCCGTTTTTGCATATTTTCGAGAACCATCAAGCCCAGTTCTTTCTTGGACATTTGAATCATGAATATTATCCTTTGGCATGATTGAATTGGTCGTTGGTCCATCAGAAATAAGGTTAGCCATTTTTAGTTTCTCAGGTGGTCGTACCAACTCGGAAGATCGAACTAGCTTGCTCAGCTCGTCCAAATGAGTGTAAATCCAGATCAGATAGTCTAGGATAGTGTAAGTCCAGCTCACTTGAGTATTCATCGCATCTAAGATAGTGTTAATTAGCTCATCCAGCTCCAAGGAAGTGTCGGTCTAGCTCACATGAATGCGTACATGTCTGAATTCGCGAGAACTAAAGATCACCTGGTTTGTAAATGACATAACTCCCACATCTGAACTCTGTTTGATATGATTCTTCTTCAATGAGCTCCATAATTGAGTTGAGAACATTCTCCATGTGAGTTCATGCGTAGAATCCTTGTGGTTTGGAAGATATGAGTCAAACAATGAACATATATCTTTACTGCTTCTCATGATCAAGCCATGCATGTCTGTTTTGGTTTGTGTGTTATCCAAGGGCGCATCATTCCCTCCCTCTTGAAAAGGATTTGACCTCAAATCCATTTGACCTGTATCAAAATTAAATGAATCAGGTAAAAAAAATCTAAAGAACATGTAAAATTTAGTGATGGGAAATCTTGGAAAGAAACTTCCTTGGATTATTGATGCCATTTTCTTTGCGTACACGCGTCTCCAAATCTCAGGATGATAAGCACGGTCAATGCTTTCACTTTTCTGAGGCTGAACCTGATTATCCTGGACACTCAAAACAAACATTAAAATACGAGGATCATATGTGCAGGGCATGTTGTTCAAATCAGATATCAAAGTCTCATTCCCAAGAACATGGAAAACACATTTCAGCCTTTCAAAATGCACATCAAAGTAAACATTATCTGCCAGAATGATATCAAGGCATGAAATAGTATTGAGTATCTTCAATACATGTCTATCCTTCTCAAAACCAGAACACAAAAGAGTAAATTCAGATTGAGGAACACTTAACAAAAGCTCAATATGTTTTCGAAGAATGTGTTGTAAACCAAAATAACATCAATGCTCACAACATTACAATTATCAAGCAATGATATCAACACATGCCAAGGTCTATCAGTTTCAACACACAAAATATCAAGCTTCAAAACAGATTCACAAAAATCAGATTTAACTATAAGTGATTTTTGTGCCAGCAAAGTCTTAACTATAAATTGGTCCAAGGCACATGTGGATGCAAACAAATTACCAGTGATCAGTGCATGTCTATAAGAACTCAGATTAAAGTCAGTTTCTTTGAAGACAAATGAATCAAACGATTTTCTAGCACATAAAACCGGTTGTTGCAAATCAAGCTTTAGTGAGTTTTCATGAGGATCAAAACCTTTGCTACGTTTCAAAAACTGATCAAAGCTCAAAACAAGATTAGAATTGATGTCATTGCCAAATTGAAAATGTTTTTGATCTGAAAATTTATCAGGTTCAAACATCTTAAAAGAGTTAATCTTGTTTTCAAAAACTGAGTTCGAAATACAAAATTCTTTTACTTTGTCAAAACCAAAACATTTCACATCTTGAGAACTGATCTTAACAAACATTTCAGGAAGAGAATTAATCAAATCAAGTTTCTCACAGTGCTCTTGAATGTTTGTGGACAAAGGCGTGAGAGTGGTGCCTAGATCAAAGCAAAGATGATTCTCCATATTGATGGATGTTATGATTGGTGCTTCCTCATCAAAGATTGGACCAAGTTCGTCTTCCTCATCAAATATGGGACCTAGATCATTGTTCACATGTATCCTAATTCCAAGAAGCGGTCCTGGATGTGGGTAGTCGAATGGCTCTTCCTCAAAATCCTGTGAAACTAGAACAAGACTACTCGAATGTTCCGGTTCAAAACATGTTAGTCCATTAGTCTCTCCATCATCAAACATAAAATCAGATTTGGGAGAAGGAAGATCACATTCATCCTAAAAAATGATCAAACTTTCCAAAAGCTCTTCATCATATTCATAAAAATGGGTAAAAAATCTGAAAAATCTTTTAGCTTTTTAAAGTTGTTTTCAGATTTACCTTTAAGCTCTTCACTGATGAATATTGATGGTTCAGCTACAGGTGCACGTGTGGTTGTGCTCTTCTTGTGGCTCTTGCTGACGTCCTTAAGTGCTTTCATCATCTCTTTCTCAAAGTTTTCACTTATCTCTTGGACATCAAACTGACGAAAAAGCCTCATTTGATCAGCTTCATCTCTAGATGGTTTGAAATGCTCTTTGCACCTCCTCTTTGGCATCTTATTTGGTCTTCTTAGGGTTAGGATTTCTTGCACAGTAACAAACTCATCAAAAATATTCAACAAATTTCGAGATGAAGATTTAAAGATAGTTTGCTGTTAGAATTTTTCTTTGTTGCTCTTCTGGTGAAGTCCAAACATCTTAACATGAAAATTCTCAACACAAAAGGTTAACAGATAAAAATAATCCTCACCCTATCAAGTGTTTAATCTCCCCCACTCAAGTGTTTCACTCGGAATTTAGATGGTCACTCAAGAGTTTCTTCTCAAAGTTTTAAGAAAGACAATCCAAGTTTCCCAATGGGTTTTCCAAGCAAACAAACAATAAAATAAGATAGGAAGATAAGAAATTTGGGTTTTGGAATCCGCTTTAACCTCCTCAAAGGCCGAATTTTTCCTCGGCCAGCAGGCTTTCTCTTCCACCACCAAACCACAAATCAACTTTTTCGAATATATATTTTTTTTGACTTTTTTTTTCTTTTCTTTTGTTCTTTCTCTTTTATATATATAATGGATGGTAATGAGGGGCCCAAATTCAAGATAGAAAGAAGAAGAAGTGTATGAAGAAATTTATATGGAAGATGAGAAGAATTGATAGATGATACCGATTGAGTAGCTCTGATACCACTTGATACGTCCTAGAATTGGAAAGGATCACTCAAACGGTGTGAAGGATATGAACTCGCCAAAAAGGGAGAACTGATGGGTTGAATGGTGACACAAAGGGTTGCAGATGACTCGATGATACTACCAGAGGGTTTGTTTGCTGCTTGATGTGACGCACAAGTCCAGCAAAACGAAGATTTGTTTACTCGGAGATAACCTCACCAAGAAACATAAATGCTCTAAACAAAGAACACAGAGAATAAACTCAAAATAAGAAGAAAAATGATTGATTTATTTCTGTATAAAGATTACATATTTATAGTAGCAAAGACATATGAAAGGACTTAGAATTTTGTGGAAAAACATGCATAGAAAAATGCAAACAAAAACTTGACTAAATTATTGTTTTGACTGAAACTTGGACTACCTCTTGATATAGCCACGACCAGGACTTTGAAAAATTAAGAATATGTTCCTGATATGGGCCAAGACATATCCCTTTGAGGCCTGGTGGAAATCCATCTTTTCCCTTAGCCAATATTTTATCGGTTTCTCTATTTGGCCAAATAAGTATATTTTTGAATATTTTCGAAAACCATCGAGCCCAATGATTTCTTGGACATTTGAATCACGAATAATCTCATTTGGCATGATTGAATTGGTCGTTGGTACATCAGAAATAAGGTTAGCCATTTTCAGTTTCTCGGGTGGTCGTACAAGCTCGGAAGATCGAACTAGCTTGCTCAGCTCGTCCAAATGAGTGTCAATCGAGATTAGATCGTCTAGGATAGTGTAAGTCCAGATCACTTGAGTATTCAGATAATCTAAGATAGTGTCAATTAGCTCATCCAGCTCCAAGGTAGTGTCGGTCCAGCTCACCTGAATGCGCACATGTCTGAATTCGCGAGAACTAAAGATCACCTGGTTTGTAACTGACATAACTCCCACATATGAACTCCGTTTGATATGATTATTCTTCAAGGAGTTCCATAATTGAGTTGAGAACATTCTCCAAGTGATTTTATGCGTAGAAGCCTCATGGTTTGGAAGATATGAGTTAAACAATGAACATGTATGTTTACTGCTTCTCATGATCAAGCCATGCATGTCTGTTTTGCCCGGGTGTGCTATCCAAGGGTGCATCAATAAAACAGGATCTCGTGCTTTGGTCGAGAGTCGATGATTCGACGGAGATTAGATGGTGTTGATTTGATCCTTTTCGAGGCAGAATGATCTTTTGCGAGTTTCCGTTTCTGGGATGATGCGATAATCATTCTGCTTATGTATGGATGCATAACATAGTGTTTCTTTGCGGATGATAGATAATTTACGAATTTATAAAGAAATTTTTATTGTCGAAAAAGTTTTGAAAATCTCGAGTACAATGCATCGATTTTTTTATTTCTGAACGTGGAAATGTACGAGTGTTCGTATATGTACCCACTCCCCCCTTTTTAGAGAGGGGAGGGGGTAGATGAACTCGTCTTTTGGTGAGCTGCCTACGTACCTCTTTCGAGGATCAAGCCATCTCGTAGTTATGTTTGTTTGGGCGAGTCTGTTACTCGTCTATTGAGTTTTTTTACTACGTCAGTTGCTGAGTCGACATCTTCCGTTAGACTTGTCTTTTTTGATAGGATGGATGCGTCGGGCACTGAAATTGGTTGTTTGCTGCCCGTTTCTAGAATCGAAGGTTCTGGGTATGCCGGAAGTACTTACGGATCACGCCTGGGCTATTCTTGGGCGCTTGGCTTTTGTCATTGCGGTGCTGGTGATTTTTATTAGCTTGTGCTCGGCCATGAAGCAGCGTCTCGACTGCTTCTGGTAGCCCCAAATTACGGCAGCCCCGTTGTGAGTTGGGAACTTAATGCCTAAGTGGTAAATTGATGGGACTGCCTTCATGGCGTTCAGCCAAGGCGTGCCAATGATGACGTTGTAGATAGTTGGGTGGTCGACGACCGACAAATCGACGATCTTGGTGACTTCTTTCGTCGCAATGAGTAATTTGATAGATCCGAGGGTCATTGATGTTATGCCAGAGAAACCGGTTAGCGACTTAGGTGATTGTACAACTTTGCCTAACTCGATGTTCATCCGTTTTAGAGTGTCAAGAAAGATGACGTTGCTTGTGCTTCCGGTGTCTATGAGAACCCTAGCGAACTCGAGATCTCTTATTATGAGATCGATTACGAGTGGATCGCAGTGTGGCTGGTCGATTCCTTCGGCTTCTTTTTTGAAAGTGATTGCTCCTTTCGGAGTGTGATTGATCGTGGGCCAGATTGTCGAATTCACGCTTGTCTTGGCTTTGCGCTGATAAGCTTTGATGGCCAAGACGGTGTCGCTGCAGAATTGTGACTCGCCGATTATCATGTTTACCTTGCAACGGTTGCTGTCGTTGCCCTTATCGTCCTGTCTTCTTCCGTGTTTTTTTCCAGATTGGTCCCCTTGGGAAGGTTTCTCCGTTTGAGGAGTCCTATCGTTTTTGGGACTATCTGAGTCGCGGATGAGATATTTCACGCTATAGACTTATGAGAGTTCTCCGGAGAGCAGCTTCGCGGCCAATCTCGCTGCGAGAATTTTGGAGTTAATGGTCGAGTGTCCTTGTTTTTGGTGGAAGTCGCATAAGGCGTTTTCATCGTAATTCGGGTTTCGGGTCCATGTATTACCCGTCGTCCTTCCTTGCTCCGGTCCAGAGTTAATTTCATAGCTATGCGCTCCCTGCGTTTCTTCGTCTCCGCGTTGGACGTCTTTGTCGTTGCGAGGCTTTTTCCTTTTTTTTATGATCCGACCCCAAATCCTTTGATGCATTCTTCGTTGGCCTCCTTTTTTGGGAAAAGACCCTCGTTTCTTCTTCGATGATACTGTAATCCGTGGCTTTGTGAAGCGCGTCCTAGAATGAACGCGGCTTCTCTAAAGTTATCCACTTCCTGAACTTTGACTTGAATCAAAACTTTTTTCTATGTGCGTCTATCGCGACTTTGTCGCTTATCCCGCTGACTCTAGCCATGACGGTTTTGAATCATTTTACAAAGTCGCTGAGAGTTTCATCCTCTCCTTGGGACAAGCTCCAGATTTCAACATCGAAGGTTTCTCGGTCTATGAACATCCAATATTGTTTGAGAAATTTTGAGGCGAGCTGGCGGAAGCTTTCGATTGAGTTTCGCCTGAGGAGAGAGAACCATTCTAACGCTGCTCCGCGAAAGTTTTTTTTTACAAAGAGGCGGCATTCACCAACTTCCCTCTCGTTTTCTCTGAACTTGGCTCTACCCATCGCGACCTAGAAAGCCTGTAGGTGTGCCTTAGGACCAGTAGTTCCGTTGTATGGCATCACTTTGACCTTTCCAGGATCCAAAACCCTAGTTTTGGTGATACGAGTAGTAAAGGGTGTGTTTACGAGTTTCTTCGAGTAGTAGATCGATCTCTGGTGTGGGGCTAGTAACGTGGTGGATTTAGGACTTCACCGCCCTGACTCCAGCCACCATTTTCATGAGATCGTCGCAGAGATCGCGGATTTAGAAAATTTTGCTAGCAGATTTCTGACTTTGTCGGCGTTTGCTGCGAGTGGTCCGAGTTTGCTCCTCTGTCAGTTCTTCCTGTTCTTTCCTTAAGACAACTTCTTCTTCTTCGTTCATAGGGTTGTCAAACTGGGACTCGTCCTGAGTTGCTTGACTCCTTGTTCGGTGTGGATGTATGTCTGCATCTTCGTCTATTGGTTCGGACTGACTGCTAGATTCCACGTCGACGCATTCGAATTCTCCTCCTTCTTTATCTCCCACGATAGGAGGAAGTTCTCCCAGGTTTTTTTCGTGTTGGCACTGGGGTCATTTTGTCAGGGTTTTGCCTAGACGGTTTGCCTTGCGCGTTCTCGGACCGGTCCAAAAGCGTTGCAAAGTTGAGTCTTCTTTCGCGGATTCGGGTTGTTCCCGCGAAAATGGCCATGTTCCTCGCTGTGAGGGGTTCAACCTGTTTACAAGGGACTTTATGACCTTATCCTGTTCTTTTGACTTCTTCTCAAAAGATGATAACATCTTCTTAACCTCCTCGAACGCTGCGGTGTTTGCGTCGGCGTTGACCGCAGTGACGTTCGTTGCTGGAGTGTTTTCAACGTTTTCGTCGACGACGTTATCATCACGAGGCTGTTGGTTATTGAGATATGACATGTTTTGATTGAGCGTTAATGGCTGAGAGTTAGATTGATCCGTACCCCCCTCCTTCTAGTGTCAAACCGTGGGAACAAAAATTTGCACTATCGATGTTAAATTAGGAATGCAGGGTAAACCCTAGTTTCTCAGGAGTTCCAAGATATATGCTAAACCACATGCCAATCAGTCAGAATACGAAGTAAATATCGAGAAACAAAGTGGGAATCGAAAAGAGAACAATAGATTTCTTATTCTGAATTTGCGTATGAGCGTTTATAACATGATATGAGCCTTGGCTATGAGAGATGTCGGCGAGATTCCTAGTTATAATAAGTAAGACTGCAAAACCGTAGTTGAGTCGCAACTTGAATAATAAAAATGGAAAGTTGCCTAAATGTTCTAAGTGTTAAGCTATGTTTGCTCTGAGTGGAGATTTTTTTGTATTTTATGCATCATCACCCTTGAAGTCCTTATATACTCTTCCATAGGCGGTTTTCTCTTTCCCCTTCTGCCCTTGGTCGAATTTATCGCTCGCGAAAATATTATTTTATTCTTCGATCTTCAAGATTATCTTCGAAAACTTAACATTTATCCTCCGATCTTGACATTTATATTCCGAACTTAACATTTAACCCTTCCTGAAAAATAAAATATAAAACGTCACAAAGTTAGGGCTTGACTTTGGATAAAATCTCGAGTGGGCCTTTGGCCGAGCTTTAAACCTCATCGGGCCGGTTTCTGACTTAGGAGTTTTATGATTTTATCGAAAGAGCATTGCTAAAACAACGTCTTCCGATAGTTAGGATCTTTCATATGGGACGTGTGACTCTAGGTGTTTAGTTAACCGTTACCGTCTCATACAATCTACCCAATCCTTTCTCGAGAAAATGAGTTCTTTTGGTAAAGTTACAATGTCAATCCTGATCGAGACAGAACAAAGATAAGTTCAATCAAGTATCGAAAAAGAGGGAGTTAACGAGGATGAGGTGAAAATGGATTGATTGATCCGACTTGTCGAAAGAGCAAATTGAATTGCTCGTGCCACGTTACTCGCCTGTTCAGCGAGTTGGTTGGTCTGTGCCGTCCAACTCGCCATACGGGCGAGTTGTTGGTCCGTGCCTTCCAACTCGCCATATGGGCGAGTTGGTTGGTCCGATTCGTCCAACTCGCCATACAGGCAAGTTGGTTGGTCCGATTCGTCCAACTCGCCATACGGGAGAGTTGGTTGGTCCTTGCCGTCCAACTCGCCATACATGCAAGTTGGTTGGTCCATGCCGTCCAACTCGCCATACAAGCAAGTTTGTCGGTCCTTGCCGTCCAACTCGCCATACGGGCGAGTTGGTCAGCCCATGTGGCTTGATTTTCCTGTTCGACAAGCTGGGCGTCTTTCTCGGCCATCTTCTCCGTCCGGGGAGTTAGATGATCGAGTCTTCTAGTCGTTTTGTCGTATCGCTGTTCGGGGATACGTTTACCCGCGGTGTTTGGACAAACTATTCTTGATGAATTATCTGTGCAGACCGCTCCTTTGTGGTTAGTCGAGACCTTGATCTTCTCCGTTTCCCCTTTTTCGAGACATTATCTCTTTCTTACACAAAGAACGCATTTTCCCGGTAGGTTTCTGACGTTGATTCTTTCGTAACAGATTTTGACCCTGACAGTTTCCAGTCGGGGGTCTTGTTCGGATGACCGGTAATGATGTTATAATTCAGCCGCATCTTCACCAAATATTGACCGTATGACATAAGATTAAAAAAGCATAGCTTCTCGAATGCCCGTACATTTAGTGATATGTCAATTTTGGCTGCCATCAACATCATAGTCACCGTGATACGGAAGGAGTCGTTCAAGAACTGGTTAATAGCCATGTCCCAACGAAATACATAATATTTAATGTGTCGGGGAATGAGAAACCAGAGCCTTGTTTCTTGCTAGAAATTTGACTTGTAGACGCACTAGTACCCCATTGGCGGCGACCAAGTCCTATGAGTGTATGTAGGAATGAGGAACGTCATGCCTACATCATCGCACTCCCTTAACATTTTTTTATGCTGGCCGGCATCGATCGAGTCTCTCTCACATTGTTCCAAGACTGCCCATCCACTTCCGCAGAACACAGTAACTCGGAATCTATCGCCGAAAGTTTGACATAGATCCCACCTCGACAGTAACGCACTGGGACAAACTTGGGACGAACCAATTAGTCATCCAAATCACTAGAAGCATTCGACGCGTCGTTTCAATCATCTTCGTCCCTAAAAAGCTTCTCCGCATCAGCGACTAAAATTCTTTGAGACAAACTCATATTCGTTATGTCCATCATCGCAACTCGATGGGCGAGGCTTAACTCATTGCGAATTTCCTCGCCAGCCACTGCGTCCCTAACAACACTCGATGCAGTGGCAACCGCCTTTCCTTTCTTCTTCCGAGATAACTCCTTCGGCCGCATTATCTACAAAAGAGTAAAATCTACGGGAAATTTCCAGAGAGAAAAAGAGAGAGAAGAGAGAGGAACTACCTGAGCACGCAGAAAGAAAGAAATGAAGATAATGAGCGAAGACCTCTTATTTATAGGAAAATGAGGCTCACGTCCCTTTGAGGCACCATCATTAGGTCTAAAAAGGCCTAAGTGGGCCTCAAAACCCTTTGCTTGCCTACTTTCTCTCGCAACGGTTCGGCTTCCTGGCCTAAATTGGATTTGTAACCTCTCCCTTACCCACTTTCTCTCGTGATGGTTCTGCTTCTCGATTCAGCTGACGCGAACCTAATAACAGGTTCTAAACTCAAACGATTTAACTCGAAGAAGATCTGATCGCATCGTCTCTCGCGGCGACAAAACGCCATCGACTATAAACCCTCAAAAAGGTATCAATGAGAGCATCCAAGCCAGCGAAAATCCGTCTTCTCGCGCCAAACCACCTTTTTCTGAACCTGGTCCACAAATTCACTGAGACTGGCTGCACCATTCATAAGTGAATTAGGGGAGATTTACTGTAGGAAGTGAATTACATCACCTACAAGACCCATAAGATAGCTGACATGACCCATCAAAATTAAGATTTTCTAGTTAGGACATTAACTAACATTATTAGCGGATAGCTGGCCTGGCCTAACCCACCAATTTATTATTTATCATATCAATAATAAATTGATCATATTACAGTGGTTTTATCATCATTAATAGATTGATTATGACTCAATATCTTATTATGATTTTACCATATATAGATGTTACTCATTAACAACATTAAAATATATAAATATTAATAAAATAAATGAGTATTTTTTTTATTAAACAATTTAAGTTTATAATAATAAAATTCCATGATCTAAATTATTTTGACTTAGCTTTTTTAATTATGGTAACTACCATATATTTATTTAAATTTCTATAATTAAAATTTATGTCATAATTATGTTAAATCATGTTATAATTTCATATAATCTATGTTATCATTTTAATAAGATATGTCATCATTTATTTATTAAATAAAATATGGTAAAGACAATAAGTAAATCATTTTCCAAATAATGTCTTCTAGTTTTTGACCAATTGTGCTCTTCGTTTTACCAAAAAAATTTGCTTTTCGCACCGACACAATACATGTTACAAGAATAAATGTGGCGTTGTCAGTGAATCAAATAAAACGAAAAACTTATCACATCATAAACAAAATCTAATCCAAAAATATAACATATGTGTTCGTAACAAAACTCTATTTCTGGAGATAGAAGTTAAGCTGAACACGAAAAGGCATAAAACCACATAATGAACCCTCATAAAGTACAAACGTATGTGAATCATCTCACAATAATCACAAACTAAGTAAAGAGACTTGGTTGGCTATGTAGTAGTAGGCAGCTTTCTGCTTACACCAACAACACAAGCATGTGCATAAGCATAAGGCTCAAGCGTCGCTTGCTCTGATGGTCTCAACTCATCAGCTAGCAGCTTATTCCTTCCGTTCGAGTACACTTCTTCTGGTTGCATTGTTAAGGGGTGTATATTCGCCTGGATGAAGAATTAATATATTGACCAAAACTAAAAGAGAATTATTTGATTTGAAGCAAGGGTTTTACTTACATCTAGTATTATCGAAAAGTGACCTCCAGTTTTGAGGAAGAGAGATGCATTGAGGGCTAATATCATAGCCTGCATAATATATAGGTAACATACTAACACATGTTATAAGTCTCGTATAAACATGAATCTTGAAAAAAAGTGAAGAAAATTCATTGCTTATAAAGAGATTTAAAGTAGCATTATGGAGTATTAGGAATTCAAATCGAAGTATGATCATTGTCTGCTAGTTTTGGATGAATGCTTTTCAATGCAAGCATATAATACTATACACAATGCAAAATGATATTTGTAAATACTTCGTATTAAGGTAAGATAAAACCTCATCAGGTTGAGCAAGATCAGCGCATATGACATCAACCATGCTCACAAGCATTTTGTATTTAGCAGGATTTCGAGCATCTTCAATGATTGGTATCACATTAGGTCTCGTCTTTGCCATATTCACCAACTCTCTTCCACTTCTCTCACAAATCTCGACAGCATAAACACATCCCTCCTACCAACCAGAACAGCAAGTATAAAGCAAACAATACAAAGAAATATCAAATCAAGGGTTAGGTTTAATAGGTTTACTTACAGGTCCAACAATATCAGAGACATGAGAGACAGTGGTTCCAGAAGCAGCACCTAGGTAAAGAACTTTAGCACCAGGTTTCTACAATTTCAAGAACCGAAGTCTTTATAATAAGAAAATTAAAGATTGATGAAATAAAAGGTATGAGACTTACGATCCAAATGTTGTCAATACCAGAAATAACTGCAGCAGCTAAATCAGAGCGGAAAGGGTCCCAAACTCTGTATTCAACCTCAGTTCCATCTTCGTTCTGCACAATTCAAAGAGCTGAAACTATTAAGAATAGAACAAGAAAAATGTAACTGATTACAACTCCTTCATGGTGAAATATATGAACCCGAACAAGATATAAATCATCTGGTTCTAACACATGTTTTCATCAAATAGGAATGGTCATACTTTAAAAACTTCAAGAGACCCATTAGAGAGCAAACCATACATGCACAGAGAGTCTCTCCTCATTGTAAAGGGATTCACCAGGAACCAAGTTCTTAGTGAGAATAATTTGATCTCTACCCTTAGCAATCATGAACACTCCTGCGTGCCTGTGAGGAGTCACTACTACTTTGTTCCCTCCCTCCATTCTTCCACGGCCTCTAGTGACACTCCTGAGCATAAACCATATACATATAACCGATATTAAACTAATTCATAAGAGGAGAGTAATATGATAAAACCTAGCTCCCATAAAACCGATATTAAACTAATTCATAACGATCAAGTCAGGTAGAGATATTGTGATAACTAAAGCGAGTTTAGATAAACGAGTATAGGTCAAACGGGTTCAAGGTTTTTTACCCTAAAACAAAACGAAACACAAAGACAAGGCAGAGGAGACCGGTGGCTATGTATGTTGCAGCTTCTGCATTTGGCTTTTACAGACACTGTAATGACCTTAACCTAGTTTAGCTGGAAAAAGCCCATCTAATCCAGACTTTTTAAAAGAGTTTTTTTTTTTTCCTCATAGAAACTAGCCAACCCTAACGAACAATAATATCACAATTGCCTCATTATCCGCACACAACAATCAGTAATATCAGCCAGACATGATTATCGACGTTTGTTAAGGTCGTTAAGTAAAACGATATCGTTTTGAGATGGTGAGTGAAACGACGTCGTTTTACCTATTTTTATTATCATAAACATGTTGATCGCTTGAGTCGAACTTGAGAACTCATGGCCAAATTACGAAGTGTCTTGCCACTGTGCTAGTGACACTTTCAAAGAAATCTCTAACATGTTTTCTTTTATTGAGTATCAAAAAAATCTTGCAAAATCTAAATTTTATTTTAAAAATTCCAAAAAATCTTTAAAATTCAACAAAATTTTGAAAAAGTAAAATTATAATTGAAATTACAAATATGTTTTTTTAAATCAAAACATTAAAATTTTAAAAAATCTAAAATAATTCACAGAAATGCAACGAATTTAATTTAATGATTAAAAATTTTGAAACCTATTTTTATATAAATTAATGTATATATTTTATCTCAAATATATTAATTTATAAAAACGAAAAAAACCTCCAAAAAACTAAAAATAAAAAAGCTAAAAAAGTTCAAATGCAAAAAATTAAAATTAATAATTAAAATAATTTGAAAATCTCATATAAATGAATGCATGTAAGATAATATACAAAATTATATTTATCACACTATATTTTTCGTATGATTAATGTATTTAAGATAAAA
>CAJHQP010002579.1:0-83104 GCA_905132765.1 Moricandia arvensis
CTGGGAACTTCGGGTTAATCATTTATGTACACGTTGTGGCTTCTCGCTTTGGTTTAAGTTACTAGTGATTGCTTGTGCATGTTCTTGTTTGATTGTTGGACGACCGGTCGAATCAACTTCTACTTAGACAGATCGGGGGTGTCACACCATGGACTTCAATGATGGAGTGCCTAAGTCATATGCGGAAAACAGTGATATTTGTTGTTGTCGACAGACTGAGTAAAGCGGCACATTTCATCTCGTTATCTCATCCTTATACATCTGTCTATGTGGCCCAAGCCTTTCTTGATAACATGTATAAGCTTCATGGATTTCCAAGATCGATAGTAAGTGATCTAGATGTTGTGTTTCACAATGAATTTTGGCACCAACTTTTCAAGTTACAGGGTTGTTCTTCTCAACATGTCGACGGCTTACCATCCACAGAGTGATGGTCAGAAAAAAGTACTCAATTTGTGTGTGGAGACTTATTTGCGGTGTATGACATGAGATAAACCATACTTATGGAGAAAATGGTTACCACTAGCGGAGTTTTAGTATAATACGAACTTTTACACTGCTACATAGTCGACTCCGTATGAGATTGTGTACGGTCAATCAGCTTCAATACATTTTCCTTACTTACCTGGCGAGTCTAAGGTACAGGTTGTGGCAAAATGTTTGGAGGATAAAGAAAAAATGTTGTTGTTGTTGAAATTTTATCTGATGTGGGCTCAACACCGGATGAAACAACTAGCAGATCAGCATAGAAGTGAGAGGGAATTTTTAGTATGGGATTACATGTTTGTCAAGATAAAGCCTTATCGCCAACAATCTTTGGTGCGAAGAGATAATCATAAGATTTCACCTAAGTAGTATGGTACAAGATATTAGGCAAACATGCAAAGTGGCTTATCGATTGGAGCTTCCTCAACTTCACAAGTGCTTCCGGTATTCCATGTTTCTCAGCTGAATAAATTGGTTGGTTCAGTGAATGTCAGTACCTAACTTCCTTTTGTAGTGGATGATGAAGTAGTGAAACAACCTCAGCATATTTTGGGTCGCAAAATGGTCAAGCACCAAGAAAAAACAGCTATGATGGCACTGATACAATGGAAGAATCAATATAAATGACTTGGGAGCTTTTTTATGATCTTCAGTTGAAGTTTCTGGAGTTTCGAAAATAAACCTTGTGGTCAAGGTTTTCAATGGAGGGGATATTTGATATAGTAAAAGAGAGGAGACCAAGGCGTAGGGAGACGAGCTTATGAAGTGTTCGTTTGGTCGTTGAGTAAAAGAAGAAACCAATAAGAGGAGTACAGCTGTCAAGAGCGTAACAAACGTGTTGGCTCTGTACGTTGACTCACTGAGTCGAAGGACGAGCGACGACGAGTTAAATAGAACTTTTTCAGCTTTCTTGATTCATTCGAAAAAATCGTTGTGTTGACATTGTTCTTAGTTACACTTCGTACTTCGATTCATTCGTTTTGAAAGTTAATAAAGACTTCTACATTTGGATCCTGAATTGTTGTTTATTCGAAACGGCAATTCGGTCATAGCGACGGTTCTTCGCCTATCAAGTGTCCGGGTGCTAAAAGATTTATAGGATGGGAATTTGGTAGGAGGGAGGTGAAGATGTCAATCCAAGTTCTATATTGAAAGTTTAGATAAATAATTTCTAATATATAAAGAGGTATCCGACTCTAATTAGTACGAGACTTAAATCCATCTAAATTTGTATTTTATTTCCAATGGATAATATCTTACTAACAATAAATGTGAAATGCTGAGACAGAGATATCACTTTATCCATTATGCTAATCCTAATGATCAGTCACTTAGGAGGGATGTTGGATAAGACTCTAGAGCGGCTAAGCATATGCACACAGAGGATTAAGTAGGATGATAATGAGGTCAGGTGCTAATGCATCTCCAGGTTGATCAGATTTCGTTAAGATATCATTTTTTTTGGTTTTGCTAAGCGGATTTATGAGGCACCGTTAGAAAAAAAAGACCTACTTTGGAACAGGAGGAAAGGCGGCTTCATTGTCTTGTCTGCGGAAAGTTTGATGGGTTTCAATATGTTTCTTGTGTTTGCTTTTTTCTCATGTGTAGCTTACTCTTATTGCATTGTTTTAATGGTTTCTTTACTTGGTCAGTTCTGTCGTAGATGGATAAATGAATATGAATAAGAGTAAAATGCATTGGGATACTTTTGTTACTTCCGTTTGATTAGTATTGTAAATTCTTCACAATATTGCATTTATCTTAAATGTTTTGGTGGTTGTGATTTAGCTAAATATATAGGATTTCTCCTAATTAGCTTAACGTTATTGGCTCGCCGTTTATACTATTCCTTGTTTGCTATGTATTTAATGAACTGCTTGCTTTGATAATACACTAACTTGCATATAATTTTATTGTTTAACCATTTATGATTTGGGTTTATTCCTTGTTGAAGTGTCTCTTAGATTATTCAAGTTATCTATTGTTCAAGTTATATGTGATCTCCTTTGTACCTAATACTCCCCTAGACTGCTATTTTGCATCTCATGTGTTTTAATCATTTTTTCGTATCATATTTAATTGTTTCTAGGTATCTATCGGCTCAAGTTATTAGTCATTGCCTTTTTCAGGCTTACTTTATATAATTAGTACAATATGATGGTAGTTTTCCACTGTTAAAAAATTGGGTATTGATATGTGGATGCTAATTTGTTTTCTTTTGTTGTCACCTCGTTACCGATATTATTCTCAAACTACACACACACACACATAATATATATATATATATATAGAGAGAGAGAGAGAGACATAGGGTATCAAATATGCAGATTTTCTTGGTTGTGAATCTTAAATCAATGTTCAATTGTCCGTAATAAATGTGTTTAGCAGTCTTTACTCCCGCTCACTGCTTGTGATTGTGAAACATGATTCATGAATCCATCAACTAAGTTTTCGACTTCATATTCTTAAATCTTTAGCTGACGTAGATTGTGTAGCTCTTAACATTTCGTTGTGATTATACACATGTCCACCTAAATTATGGAGTTGTCAACTAGTTTAGAATGATGAATGCATGGTCACTTATATGTGCATTCGAATCAGTGTCAAGGATGCTAGATTTACTAAACTACCAGAAACTCCTCTATTTTGAATGCTCTTTGTATCAGAGAATACACTATTTTAATGTAAACTTACGAGGAAGAAATGAATTCTCTAATATCTCCAATGCCTACTGCTATATGGCGATGGTACTCCTTATAATTGCATAGAGTTTATGTCTATTTTTCTATATGTATGTGTTTTCCTTGCATGACTTATAACCCTAGTCTGTAGCTTAGGTTTATCATTGAATTTATTCAAGACACGTTTGAATTCTTATTCATTTGATAAACTAATTTGTAGATATTGTTTTCACTCAAGCATTTTTATATATTTTCAATAGTTTAGTGATTCTGATTTTCATGAGTTTTAAGATCTCAGACTATTATATGCAATGTTGGGTAAATATGAATGAGTGTTTCAAATTCGACTTATGCTTAAACACAGGTGTCCCAAAGTGTACACGATACACATGATTTAGCTAAGCACGCATATTGTTTTGTGATGCTACTCACATGTGCATTGCTTAGGCTTACACAAAGCTTGATTGTATTGATGGGATGGAATTTCTCGAAGTCTTCTGACAATCTAAGACATACCATAATCTACATGCGAAAGTGGCAAGAAATAATCAAGACCCAGTTATTAAGATGGCCACCTTCACATTGTTGTTCATATACGACTATAGGGAAGGGTAAAGATAGCATTTGGAAAGGTCTGGAAGCAAAAGAATGGATGACAGAATTAGAGTACAACATGCAGAAAAGTTCATGAAAATTGTATTGGCTAAGCTGCATCTTAGAATTCTATTTCGCGTATGTTCTCCTTATTGTTACGTAAAATAGGTTATCTCATCAAACTGGACTTAGAACCCAAAGCCTTAGAGATGACTCATGTACTCTTAATAATTTAGCTTCTGTTTGTTATTTCAGATCAATGCCACATAAATTATTTCCTTGATCTTTCAAAAGAAAGTTCAAGATCCAAATTTCTCTGTGTTTTTGCTAACACTATAAGGATGCACCAAATAGTGTTCTTAAGTAAGAGTGTAGCTTCTAACAATATTTTGTTATTAGCTGATATTTATTCTCAGACACATTGTTCCTTCAGTTTCATTGGATTCCTTCATATTCTCTCTTATGTTTCTCTTTTGCTTTGTGAATTGAAAATTTTTATTAGTTGTCGAAGAGTAATGTCACTTTGCCCTGCCACTTTCTTTCACTACCTTATAATATCATAATCTAGTAAATGGTAGTCTAAGAAGAATATATGCTTCTTCAAGAGAACTTTGTTATGTCACCATATTCCCTAGACTTTTCAATAGGTATGTCAGCTTCTAGTACAACCACTACAAGAACACGCTTGCTTACCGACCCAACTGTTACGACCACAAAATGGTGGTCGTAATTTTCCGTCTGTGTTACGACCAGTTAACAACCAAAGAGATTTGGTCGTAAAACCGAAGTAAATTGGGACCAACAAAGGTTGGTCGTAAAGCAGAAGTAACTTAACCTCTAATTTACGACCAAAGAAAAAGTGGTAGTAAAGTAGAAGTTAGTTGACTACGGAGTTACGATCCAAATATGTAGCTTCGCATTAACGACCAAATTACATGCACGTGGTAGTTTATTCGAAAGGTAACATAGTTTTGGTCGTAAATAGGGGGTAATATTCCCCACCTACCATTTCGAAATTTGCCTATAAATACATCTCATCTTCCATTTTTAGTTACACAGAAAAAAAATAAACAAGATTGTCCAAAAATAAACGAAACCAAGATAGAGTAAAAAATGTCTCGAGATATTTATGAGCTTCGAAGTTGGATGTATACACATAAAGATTCTGAGGGAAGAGTGACATCAGAGTTCCTCAACGGGGCAGAAATATTTCATTTACAAGGCCGGAAACACGTCTCTCACGAAGGAAACGGGTAAAATGTTCTGTCCATGTGTTAAGTGCAAGAATACAAAATTCGCTCTTAGTGAAACAGTTTGGAAGCATATAGTTAATAGAGGATTTACTCCACATTACTACATTTGGTTTCATCATGGAGAAGGTGATAGTATGAATGAAGCTAGTAGTAGTAATCAGTTTGAAAATATTCGTAATAGAGAACAACATTTACCTTCGGAGGATCAGGTGGTAGATCATGATAGGATGCATGAAATGGTTACTGATGCATTTCGTGAAAACAAATCCAGTAATTGCTGCAGAAGTAGAAAATGTAGAGGTGGGAGTAGAAAATGTAGAAGGACCTAAATTGGAGCCAAAAGATTTTATGACATGTTAGCCGCTGCTAATCAGCCAATTTATGAAGGTTGTAGAGATGGTCTTTCTAAGTTATCATTGGCAGCTAGGATGATGAATATCAAACTGATTATAACTTACCTGAAGTTTGTATGGATGCATGGGCGGAGTTGTTTAAAGAGTACTTGTCTGAAGATAATGTGAGTGCTGAATCTTATTATGAGATTCAGAAACTGGTTCATAGTCTTGGCTTATCTTCAGAGATGATAGATGTCTGTATAGACAACTGTATGATCTTCTGGAGGAAATATGCAGAGTTGTTGGAGTGTCGATTTTGTAAGAAGCCACGATATAAACCGTAAGGACGTGGACGAACTAGGGTACCGTACCAGCGGATGTGGTACTTACCTATTACGGATAGGCTGAAGAGATTATATCAATCTGAAAAGACTGCGGCAGCGATGAGATGGCATGCAGAACATACTCAGAAGGACGGCGAGATCAATCATCCCTCAGATGCAAAAGCGTGGAAACACTTGAATTCGGTGCACAAGGATTTTGCAAGCAACATTCACAATGTTTATCTTGGATTATGCACAAATGGATTTAGTCCTTTGGAATGTCTGGAAGGCAATACTCACTTTGGCCAGTCATCTTGACGCCATACAACCTTTCCACCAGAGATGTGTATGCAAAGGGAATTCCTTTCATGAGTATATTGATACCTGGGCCTAAGCATCCAAAGCGGTCCCTCGATGTTTTCTTACAACCTCTGATAGAAGAATTAAAAGAATTGTGGTCAACAGGGGTGGAAACATATGATTGTTCAACCGAGAACCAACTTTACAATGCGAGTCGTTCTCTGTGGACTATCAGTGACTTTCCAGCATATGGGATGCTATCAGGTTGGATTACGCATGGGAGACTAGCGTGTCCTTATTGTATGGGAAGCACTAGCGCATTTCAACTGAAGCATGTAGGAAGACTTCTTGTTTTGATGAAATCGGAAATTTCTCCCTCTTAGCCATTCGTATCGACGAACAGAACGTTATTCAAGGCAAAAGTGGTTGTACGGGACAGCGTACCTCCTTATTTATCTGGAGAGGAAATGAGAAAGATATCGATTACTATGGGTGCACAAGAAACAGCCAGAGAGGAGGTAATTGGCATACTCCTGCAAATATGGGCTAATGGTTACGGTACACAGCATAACTGGCACAAGAAGAGTATATCTGGGTACTTCCATACTGGAAGGATTTACGTTGCCGATACAATCTAGATGTGATGCATATAGAGAAGAACTTCTTTGAGAACATCATAAATACATTACTGAATGTACCCGGGAAGACAAAAGATAACAAGAACTCGAGGTTGGATTTGCTTGGGTTATGTTGTAGGAGTGAGCTGCATATTAAAAGCGATGGGAAAATTCCAATTCCCATTTTCAGATTGTCAGCAGAAGCGAAGCGGCGTTGTTCAAGTGGGTGGCATCAAATGTGAAGTTTTCCGATGGATACGTGTCAAATCTATCTAGATGTATTGAGCAGGGACAAAAGTTTTATGGGAGGAAGAGTCATGACTGTCATGTATTTATGCAAGTATTTAATTAAATATTAAATTTCGTAAATAAAAATTTTTAAATTTGTGAATTTTAAAAGGTGAAATTTTATTATATTTCTAGAGGTGAAGTGGTCGTATTAAATAAATCAAACCGAAGTTATCTAGTCGTACCTTTTACGACCAAGTTGTGTCTATGGTTCAAGACTCGAGGTTATGTGGTCGTACATTTTACCTCCATTTAAATATTGTTTTACGTCGAATTTGACTTCTACTTTACGACCAGGTTTTACGACCAATTAACGTCTAATTTTGTGGATGTAACTTTACGTCAAATCAACCTCTAGTGTACGACTACATGTTTTACATCCGTGTTACGACCAAAATATTTAGTCGTAATATTTAAGTCTACGTTACGACCAAAAGTGAATTACGACGGACTAATAATGACTAAACGCTTTTCGTTGTTATGTGGTCGTAAAAGGCCATTTACGACCAGATAACCTCTAAATATGTGGTCGTTATGCCCCACGTTTTCTTGTAGTGAACTTTCCTTGTGTCACATTAGGTTTCAAATTGTGCAATGTGATTAGACTAATGATTGGTGTGCAAACACTAGTATCTGGTTATTGGCTTTTTTCTGCCTTGGTTTTGATGTTTATATGTATTTTTAAAACTCAAATTCATCATCGGGAAATCAAGGGCACTATATGGAAGAGACGGTCATTTGGAAATTACCCTCTTAAGTTTGCGGGAGATAATTCAGGGCTCAAAGAAGCTTTGAGAATGGTTGAATACTTTGAGAAGATGAACCGTGGTACAACCATTCACTCCAAGCAAATATGATAAGAAAACCTAGTCTTATCGAAGTTGACGGTAAGATAGGTGAGAAAATAATGGTTCGTTATGGTTATCTCGCGACCATAAAGACTTGGAAAATTCGATATGGAGACAAATAAGAATACCATAATTGAGAGGCTTGGAGAACTCACAGGGTCAAAGTGATTACATTTCTCTTCCAAAATGTACACTTTAATGCCTTATTGAATCTGTTCTTTTAATCATACGCCCAAAAACCCTAAGGGAAAAGAAAAGATTTTAGTTTTTTTTTAGATGAATGATTTTTTTTTAGTTTTCTTGATCCTTTTATTCAGTGATCACATCCCATAAACATATGGGTGTGGGCTGATGTATACGAGCTTCTTTTAACATCCTTGGAAGTAAATTGTGATAGTGTGCTTGATGCTTTTTATGTCCCAGTTAATTCTTTTATTTTCTTTCTTCTTCTCTTTTTTTGTCTTCACCTTATACGTTTGATCTTTAGTCAGGTAATAAATGTAAACACCTATACATATTCATAATCTTTGTGTCAGTGGGTGTTTTAACCAAAAAATGGTGTCTTAGTGCCTTTTTTATAAGTAATTGACAATGAGGTAGTTTCTTATTTGCACGGGGTACGTCAACTGGGTGTCGTCTCGCGTATCGGGTGCGCCACAGGGACGTGTATGGATCGGGTACGCTTGAGAAATGTCTCCAACACATGTGTCATGAACCCGGGAGGGCATGACTAACCGGGGAAGGGTTCTTCAGAGACCAGAGACGGAGGACATTTCAAGACAAATGAGACGTATCCGTTTGATTTTTGGTGTTTCGGTGGGTAAAGAAAAAAATTAAACACATTTTTTTTTACTTGTTTTATTCTGTTAATTATGAAAATATTAAAAGATGTAATAAAGAAAGTTGTTTATCAATAATAATCTCTTCCACTTCTCATTAGTCTCTTCCACTCCCATCTCCATGTTTTCTCTTCGACTCTCAATTTATCTCTCTCTAGTGACAACGTAAATTATGTCCATTTGACTCTAATGTGTCAAGCATATCTCTCTTCATCAGCAACAAGAAACAAAAGGTAAGAAGTTCTTCTTGTCTCTTCTGATTTTTATGTTTTGTTGTTTACGTTCGAAATTATATTCATTAATACAACTTCTTATTTTTTCTGTTGTGTTTTCTGTATACAAATATATTTGATTTCTTATGTTCTGATTTTAATCGTTGTACCATATGTTTTCTGTAACTTCCGATAAATTAAGAAGATGAACTCTCAAACTGAAAATTGTCAACATTGGTAGTGGTTCTATTTCATCAAGTGAAAAAGAAGAACCTCCAATATGGAATTATTGTAACTAAACTAGAAAAACTAGAGCAATGGAAAAGTTGTAATGAGATTCGAAAAGGATCATATTCTAGAGTCAAAGAGCATTTACTTGGAATGAAAGGACATGGGATTTCTCTCTGTAGAAGAGCAACAATGGCTGAAAAAATTGAAATGCAGAAGCTGGAAAATGAGCTTGAGATGAAGAAATCCGAGTCGGGACCTAGACCAGTTCGATTAGCATGTGAATCTCTTTCTAAGAAGAGGAAATCTGTTTTTCACCAATCGTTGCATCTTTTGGTATTCAAGTTAGAGATCAGTTGGATCAAGAAATTGCAAGTATTTTTTTTTACATGAGGCTTGCCATTCAATCTTGCAAGAAATCCTAGTTATCACCGGTCTTATCAGTTTGTTGCTGCCAACAAACTTGATGGGTTATGTACCTCCAAGTTATAATAAACTATGAACAACTTTATAGCAGCAAGAAAAGAACAACGTTGAGAAGTTGTTAGTGCCATTGAAATTGACATGGAAGGAAAAAAGGGTGACGATTGTGAGTGATTTGGAGCAATCATGTAAGAAAACTGTAGATTAATTTCATAGCTATTTATGGAAGTGGTCCTATTTTCTCAAGGCTGAGAATTGTTTTGGTGAAGTAAAACATAAATTCTTCATTGCTAAATTGTTGGAAGAAGTTATTCATCAAGTGGGTGATCAAGACGTTGTACAAATCATCACTGACAACGCACCAAATTGTAAGGCGGCTGGGAGACCTTATCGAGGGGAGGTTTCCTCACATCTATTGGACACCATGTGTTTTTCATACTCTCAATCTCGCTTAGAAAAATATTTGTGCAACAAGGAATGTGGAAACAAATCAAGAAACATATGAGGAGTGTAGTTGGATTACTGAAATTCATGGAGATGCCCTTGCAATAAAGAACTTCATCATGAACCATAGCATGAGACTAGCCATTTTTGGTAAGTTTTGCCCGTTGAGATTACTTTGGGTTGATGATACACAGTTTGCCTCAATCATTGTGATGCATAAGAGATTGAAGCTTATCAAAAGAGGTCTTCAAGCCATGGTTATAAGTGAAGAATGGTCTACTTACAGAGATGATGACACCGGGAAAGCAAACTTTGTTAAAGAGAAGATTGTGAATGATGACTGGTGGAAAATTTCTCTATATTATAGATTTCACAAGATCTATATATGAGATGATTAGATTGTGTGACGCCGACAAGCCATGTCTTCACTTGGTTTATGAGATTTGAGATTCTATGATCGAGAAGGTGAAAATTGAGATTTACAAGAGAGAAAAGAGTTCAATGTCTGAATTCAGTCCTTTCTGCAATGTTGTTTATGAAAATTTGGTGGCTTGTTGGACAAAGAATAACACTCCCTTACATTGTCTAGCTCATTCTCTAAATCCAAGATATGAACTTAATATATGATTTATCATTTTATTTGTCATATATATATATATGTTTATCTACGTGTTATGTATTTTGTAGATTTTATAGTGATGATTGGCTAAATGAAAATTCGGTAAGAAAAGGTTCACATAGGGATGCAGGAATTTCACATGAAAACATAAAGTGCTTTCGAAAATTGTTTTCAAAGCAATGAGGATCACATGAAAGTTATGGAAGAGTATGCATTGTTTCGATGAAGAGTGGTCCGTTGAAAATTTACATGCATTTGAATGATGTCTACTATGGAACCCAAAAGTTGGTGGGTTAACTTTGGTGCTTAAATTTTTCTACTCCAAACTTTGACTTTTAAGTTACTTGGACAGCTTAGTTCATCTTCATGTGATGAGCGTAATTGGAATACTTACGCATTCATTCATTTATTAAGAAGAAACACGTTAAATCTTATTCGTGCTTAAGACTTAATTTTCTATCAAAGAATTATGATCAATATAAAGCTGAAAAGACCAAGATGTGGGACGTTGGTGGATATTTTAAATTCTAGTGTTTTAACTTATGGATATTTTTATATTTTCTTATATTTTAGTTGTCGTTTCTACACCGTACCCGTATCTAAAAAATAAAAAGTTTAAGTTTGATGTTTCTCATCTCTGTTCATGTCCCCGTTTCATGTACCGTTCCCGTCCCAAGGCAGCTTAGGGTAGTGTTCATCCTGCTTTATTTTGGTATACCGACGAAAATAATTGTGATGCCTAGCTATGCAATAATAACGTGTCTGTGTTTAAGCTTTTATGAATTAGGATGAAATGATAAAGCAGACAAGAAGAAGCCTTGTACCATGTGGGTGGTTTTGGCCACTAGAATATATGAATCTTGTTTCTCCTTTTCACTTTATTTATGTCTCTGTTTAATTGACAAGTTAGGTATAAAAAGGGTTAAATGATTTTTCACTCTACTTTTGTGTGTTAACTTCAGCTAATCCGTTGAATCATAGTGTTTCTGACCGAACTTTATTTCCTGTATTCATTAGTCGCCTATATTGATGAGTTCTTAAGTGTATTAGAAGATTTCTCTAAGATGTTACAAAAAAAAAAGATTTCTTAAAATGTACATGTATACTATTGATGACAAATGATATATCTCAATAACATCATTATATCAAAATTCATACAGATTAGTATTAAATTTTCACCATTAGATTTATTTATTTTAGGGTTGCCGATAATAAATGTTATTTAACGTGTACATAGGATAATAGTGTGCCCACTGCCCACCATCATAGCAACTAGCAGGATATAATAGATAGGACAAAGTACTTTGTGTAGTGGGTAAGAGGTTAAAAGCATTATGCATACAACGAAAACGTATATAAAAACGACTCGAGATTGTGCAATGTCTTAATCATGTTACTATAAGATTAGCTAGACTAATGTCAAGTCATTGCCATGTAATTAAATCATTAGCCCTTTTCGAATTTGATTTCATCCTTTCACATTTTCAAATTTCTCTCCTTACTTTCTTCTGTAAAGCAACGGCGGTTAATTTGTAGCCACCCATTGCTGACCTGTTGAATTAGATATTTGTTTGCCGTCTATTTCATATTTAGTCTCTTTCTAATTGTGTTTTGTCTTTCTAATCTGTATAATTAATAAACGATAACTACTTTTTTATCAAGCTGACGACAAGAGTAAGGATGTTTCAATAATGGGTTTTATGTCATTGTCCCGTTTTACATTTTGGACATCCTCACAAAAAAAGTTATTAGCATATGTCAATTCTAAGTGACTTTAATAATTCAAATTCAACTCTCTTTTTATCGTATGCTTCTGTTTGACATCACAAGATATTTAAACATAGTACGAAAATTAGCAAACCTGATATTATTAATGTAAACACATGTAATGAGTCTATTTATGGCTGGCTTAATTATCACGTCTTAGAACACATAAATATTCTGTCCAAGTATTCTCACGCGTGACTGATTCATAACAGCCTTTTAAGATCATCTTCATGTATACATGTGTTCTTCTTTACATTAAACTACACAAAATGGCTTATATATTATACAAAAAACATTACGACATCTAAGATACTACAAGTGTTATGAATAAAATATTTTTTAAAATCTTCAAAACAAAAAAAATCGTCAATCTAAATTTATGATATATTTTTATTAAAATAACTATAAAGTAATTATTAATATATAAAAATATAATTTATTTTATTAAGTAGAATAAACGAAATTAGCTAATGTGAGTGAAATATATATGTTACTTAATAATTTTGAATAATAAAAATTTGATGAACATTTATATCTATTTTAACATTTTCATTTAATTTTATATTACTAAAAGAAATTAAAAATTTACATTAATCATATATTTAAAATTAGATTTTCATATATGTTATATTTTAAAATTTAAAAAAGCTATAAATTATTAAAACTATTAAATATCACACTGAAAATTTTGTGATCAATGGTTCTTTGTGTTATAACAATATACAAACAATATTAAAACTGTACGAATAGAAGTCTCATATAATAGATATTCACATTATATATATCTATATATTTAATATTTTTAAACTAAACTATATACCATATAAACATAAATATTTGAATTTTAAAATTGTATCAAATTTCTTAAAACAATTATAAATTATTATAACTATTAAAAATTCCGCATTACAAATTTTGTTATCGATGGTTTACAATTTTTGTAACCAATGGTTTACAATTTTTGTTGACACAAATAATCATAAATTATGCGTAAAAATCATAATTTAATATTAAATAATTTTAGATATTTATGTTAATATCATAGGATAGTCGTAAAAAGTTTTGTTACAAAATATTCTTTAAGGAGAAAATGATCAAAATATTTTTTATTAAATGGTGCAAATATAGATTTATATTCATTGGGTTAACTAATCTAGATTTACGATTTAGAGTTATGGGGAAAAATTTGGAGGTATGTTTTAAAATTTAAGAAAGTAAAAATAAATATTAAAATTTTCAAAAAAAACTATTTCCGTGATTTTTTTCTTTATGACTATTTTTGTAATAAAGAAATAAAAATTACTATTTAAGAGTATTGTCCTTAATTATATACGATATAAATAGATAAAAGTGATAATTTGATTATTTACCATAAAATAGTTGTAAGTAAATAAAAATAATTATTCAGATTTATATGTTCTAACTAATTTAATTATATATATAATAGTTTCAAAATTCCACTTATATATTTTATTATTTTATAATATACAAAAATGTAAAATTAAAAAAAGTTATATAAAAATAATTTATATACACAAGATTCATTCCATGTTTGCGCGGATCTTATCATGCATTGTATAAACAAAATTTTGGAATACTTTATAAGGGCTATTAGTTTTACGTTTTTAAGTACTTTAACCGGCAATGCTTCACTGGTTTCCGACTCAACGCATGTGGTGGTCAGTGGGCGTGGCCCACGTATCTCTTTCACCTTTAGTTTTTGGGTTTCTTTAAGCGATCTATACGATAAAGCGAAGCTTAGGATACTTATTACCCCCACCCCAAACACGCCCTTATCACACGTCATCATCTACGCATCTTCCGTTCACAATAGCACACCAAATCAACATAACCTGCGCATCCTTGGCGCAATCTAGAGAGAGCCGAGACGTGTCGGACTCGTGACTTGTCCACGTCATCGATAATATTTTGCCATTTCTAGGGTTTTCTCCAATCTCACTCCAAAAACACTTTCGTCACCTTCTCTCTCTCTCTCTATTGTCTGTTTTTCTTTCTCTCGAAGTTCGTTTAGATTCCGTCTTCACGCCGACGATGGGGTCGGTTTCCGATCCGGGCGAGTTGACCGAGTTAGCTCAGCCGAGTTTCGAGGAGTTTCAGAAGCAGACGTCGTTGATGACGAGCTGCACTCTTCTGTGGAAAGAGCTCTCCGATCACTTCACTACGCTGGAGGAGAATCTGATGAAGAAATCGGAGGCGTTGAAGGAGATGATCGAAACCCTAGATAACACCACTCAGACCTCTCTCGAGTCGCTTAAGCGTAGGGAGGCTACAATCGAACGCAGCGTCGAGATCGTCGCTGGAAAGTCGGGGAACGAGCTAGAGCTGCACTGGAGTCGCTTGAGAAAGCTAGAGATGGAGATGACGGCGGCGGCGAGGTTGACGACGACGAAGGGCTGCTCTCTGCTTTGAAATCTCTCTGTTTGAAGATGGACGCGAGAGGATTCTGGAGCTTCGTGACGGCGAGGAAAAAGGAGCTTGAGGGGCTCCGGTCTCAGATTCCGGCTGCGTTGGTGGATTGTGTGGATCCGGCGATGTTAGTGCTTGAGGCCATCTCTGAGGTCTTTCCGGTGGATAAAAGGGGTTCCGGAGAGAAGATGACTAACGATTTCGGATGGGCTTGTGTGGTGATTCTTGAGAGCTTAGCTCCTGTGATGGTGGATCCAGTGATTGGGAAGTCGAGGCTGCTTGTTACTCCTAGTGTTAAGGAGAAAGCCAAGGAGATTGCAGAGACGTGGAAGGCGAGCTTGGAGGAGAGGGGAAGGGTGGAGAATGTGAAGTCTCCTGATGTGCATACGTTTCTTCAGCATCTTGTTACGTTTGGGATTGTTAAAAGTGAAGATCTTGGTCTGTATAGAAAGCTTGTCGTTGGATCCGCCTGGCGTAAGCAGATGCCAAAGCTTGCTGTTTTAGTTGGTTTGGGTGATCAAATGCCTGGTAACCCAATCCTCCTATCTTCTCATGATATTATATTTGCATAACTTGTGGCCAGACTTTAATTAGTGACATAGGCAGTTTAGAACTGATGATAAGCTGTGTGAGGTTATGAATGATGTCTTTGAGTTGTTATGCTTGCACCAGATATGATTGAAGAGTTAATCAGCAGGGGGCAGCAGCTTGATGCAGTTCATTTTACTTATGAAGTTGGCCTTGTGGATAAGTTCCCTCCTGTTCCTTTGCTCAAAGCCTATCTTAGGGATGCAAAGAAGACAGTCGTTGAAGAGTCCAGCAATACTGGCCGAGCTTCGGTAATCTACTCATTTATCTTACAGCTTGAATATCTCTTATTCGCAAGCTTAAATTTAGTATCTGTTGTCATGTTAGCATCTCGTGGCGCGCAAGGAGCAATCAGCTCTTAAGGCAGTCTTGAAATGCATAGAAGAGTACAAACTCGAGGAAGAGTTCCCTCCAGAGAACCTCAAGAAGCGGTTGGAACAGCTAGAGAAGACCAAAACCGACAAGAGAAAACCAGCAGCTGTACCGGCAAACAAGAGAACCAGAGCCAGCTACAACGGTCCAATGCCACCAGCGAAAGCCGGGCGTATCACAAACGCATACGTCTCTTCCTTCCCCTTCATCAGATCACCGTCTCACTCCCCTCAGTACGCTTCACCAGCAGCTTACCCATCACACCTACTACTGTCTACAGCAACAGGAGCCCACCTTATCCATACTCCCCTGAGCTTATCCCCGCCTCATACCAAGGCTCACCTGTCGGTTACCCAGCGTACAACGGTTATTGCAACGGCCCTGTTCCTGTTCCAGCTCCAGCTCCTCCGGTTTACCACCCGCACTACCCTCAGCAGCACCACCAACACACCATCATCAGCAAGCTTACTACTGAATTAGACAGTGTGTGATGACAAATCAAGAAGGAAGAATGGTAATAACCAACAACCACTGATACTGTGACAACTACTCTGTATCTGCATCTTTTGTCTGTCTACGTTGTCGTTTTGTCTGTAATATTTTCGAAGCTAACTCGTTTTAGTAAGTTAGCTATCTTATGTTGTGTGTTAAAAAACATCGTCTCTGTTTCTTTTCATAAGCTTTTGTAATGCCCTAATATTCTGTCAACCATCTTATCTTTCTGTTAATTATATGACAACTTCTCTTTGTCACAAACACCCTCTCTTATATTCGTTTCCGATTCTTACAGAGATCTCAAATAGTGTTCTTCACATCGAAACCACACTGGTTCTTTTGCAAGATCTTTGCTTTGAATCTCTTTGTTGAACAAGTCGTTGTAACTACTCTACAGAGCAGCAAGACCGATCAGTCTTATAAGCGTTGTGAGACAACAGTCTCTCTTCCGACCTAACCTTGCACACCACATGTTCGACGATTTGTCTCTGCGAAACCTTGCTGTACAGTGGCCTCTTTTACTTCAATGGCTTCCACGATTCTCAGAAGAAGCTTTCTCCGTTCCCCGAATCTCACCTCCCGTTTTCGAGTAGCCTCACACTGCTTGTCGTGGAGATTTTCCAGCAACAAAACTGAAAAGGATTCAATCGCTGATGATATGAATGGTTGTGCTATAGAAACTGTGGATGATGCTGCTTGGGATGTCTCATCATCTATATCCCAAGCCTGGAGAGAGTTTCAAGCAGAGACTGCAAAAAGCTCTTCCTTTACAACACAAGGAGGTGAAAGGGTCGTGCCTGATCTTGATCATGATGAAATTGACAATATGAGAATCCGTGGTGATCTTTTCTACAAGCTTGATCGAGGGTCAAAAGAGTTCGAGGAACACAACTATGACTTCCACCGCAAGAACCATCACCAGAAAACCAAGAAAGAGCAAAACAACGGTGAAGAAACAAAGATGAAGAAGGAGGCAGCAAGGAGTAATCAAGAGGTTCGCGAGGAGTACAAGAAGAGAGATGCGCCAAAGATCAACGCTATCACTGGTGAAGTGGTTCATCTTAATGTAGGTAAGACGAAGAGAGAGCGAACGCTTACGTTTTAACCAGCTCACGGCTCCTTATCACTACCCGTTTTGCTTAGACATTTACATCTCAAAGGCCTCGGTTCGAGCATGTGTGATTCACAGGGTGACTAGTAAGGTTGTTACTGTGGCTCATTCCATTTCAAAAGACATGAAGTTCGATCTTGGTTCTACTAGGAACGCTCTGGCTTGTGCTGCGGTTGGGACAGTCCTTGCGCAGAGAAGTTTGGAAGATGACATACATGACGTTGTATATACTCCAAGGAAAGGAGATAAAGTGGAAGGTAAGCTTCAGGTTGTGCTTCAAGCTATCATTGATAATGGTGTTAATGTTAAAGTGAAGCTTAAGCAGAGGAAAGTCAAGAAGAAGACTAGTCATCTAACAATGCCCTATACCTAATATCTTTGCTATTATTTCTTATCTTCTTTATGCTACTTCTTCAAGACAGAAGGATGTTGTGTTGTTTGGTAAAAGTGATAAAAAGAGAAATCGCAACAATGACCACAGAAAATTTCATAATTAACAAAGTAACCATAAGAATCTAATGCTTAGAATGTGTTGTGTATAATATTATCTCTCTTTCAATATCTTACATGTTTTAAGTTTTTTTCACACATTAATAAAGCATGTTAATCTTAGCATTAAATGTGTATATTTTGTGATTCACTATTTTCATAATTTTTAACCAATCAAAGTTAAATAAAAACAATTAATTTTCTTGAAATTTTCAATTTATTACTATTACCAAGTAAAAGTTGCATTAAAAAGTAAAATATGAATCTTTTCGAAATTTATTTTTTTCTAAAACGTGGATTATTTGTAACAGATGGAGTATTTATTAATTCATCTTTTGTCTTTGAAATCCAAACGCATACATTCTAACTTACATTTTCTTCTTCTTTTCCATAACTCAATCATATGTTTTTTTCAATTTTGTGATTCTTCTATGAAGATGACAAAAAATGTATTGATTAAAAAAATGTTTTAATAATCGGTACTCAAACGAGGATGAAAATTAAGAAAGTAATATTGTGGTTAATTGTTCCGTATAAGAGGAAAAAAAATAAAAAAATATACATTGAATTGAGCAAGCTGATGAACAATGCTATGTATATTGTTTGTTTATTATATATCTCTGACTTATATAAATAGAATAGAAATCAAACTCCGGGTAACATAAATAATTATATATGATTGATATGAGTTAATTTGTCTAGAGTTTCTTGAATAAAAATTTATATTTTCTCCATAATTTCTATATATTCTTTTCAGTTGCGTTGAACAACTCATATGTAATTAATTCATGTATATTGTAATACTATATACTATTTTATTTTAACAACATGTTGTAGTATAATACAATAATGTTCATCTGCAACTCTTCTTCTTTATCTTCCACTCTTCTCCCAAACCTTTTGTTTTTCTTTACCCGTAACTCTCTTTTTTTTGGTCAAACACAATTTTATAGATAAATTACTCATCCATGAAGAAGTGATTGTCCAATGGAGATAAACAACAAAGCCAACTTGGCCACATGAAGCGCTATTACAGAGAATGAGCGGAGGAAATTCAACAAGTAGATAAAGACCTCAAAAAAACTTAGGCAATTGAAACCGTAGAGAAGTCCTCTAAACTCAACGCCAAAGAAGCAAGGATGTGAGATGGTGTGTTGGGAAATAGAAGACACCTTCGATGATCTACAACTCGGGATTGAACCAGCAACAAGTGCACAGTTATCAATCAAATTTCTGACTACAAATGTATAGGTGATAAAACACCAAGCTACTAAGTCATGGAACATAACAGAAGCTGAAGCATCTGACAGAATACTTCCTACAACAATAGACTCACAAAAAGTGAAAAATTTAGGAATATGATAAGCTCCATACATGAGAGATCTAGACAATAAATGTCCAGTAAAACCATATTAACTAGATGACTAGAAACATCAAGATTCAATCTTATAATTGCCACATAGAAAGAGAGAAAAACATGATATTATCTTGAGCCAAAGCGAAAGGATTGCATACTGCAGTAAGAGACCACATCAAAGTGGAAAACATGTCACTGAAGGACACATATGTAGACCCATGGATCTCGAAAGATGAAACAGGAAGTGAAGGAACAAAGTCAAAGTCTAGAAACGTGGGTTTGTTTAGGATGGAGACTGGAGTACATATGAGATGATTGAACAAGTGGGGCTTGACATGCGCACGAGACCAGAGATGAATCTTCAAACTTGTAACTTTTAGAAAGGGTCTCCATATTGCAGTAGTGAGACGCACTGAGGCGAAAGAAGTGACACCAGAGGACACAAAAGAGACCAAATTAAAATACAGATCTGAGTAATTAAGAGCACATTATAGATCTGGAGCGAGATCCGCCACAAGGAGGAGGAGCCGAATACGAAGGAAGCGAGAGAAGAGTCTGGTGGTTCAGGTGGAATGGGTGGGTCGGGAAACTTTTCTTCACTTCGAACTAGAGTTCCTGGAGGAGCAGCGGCGGTGCCTGAAACTGGACTCGACAAAGGGTTTTCTTAGCTAGGGATGTGAGGTCGGAAGCCGGTGTTTTCTCGATTCCTGGCGTGTGGCTGGACATATGTTGAGGACGGGTCGTTGCTGGTGAGAATCGCCGTTGGGTGAGAAAACAAGAGTTCTCTTAGAGCATCGTGCCTGAAAGAAACCTAGGGCGAACTTACCATTGGACCATGTTGTTTTTTACTTCTCTTTTTGTTCTTATATCTCTTTTTGTTCTTCCTCACTCTTTTCTCCTTTTTTTCTTCTTTCTTTCCTCTGTTCTAACTCACATTTAATCTCTCCCCTCTTTCTATTTTCTTTTTCTCTTTATCATACTTATTTTTCTTTCTTTTATTGAGTGGGTTGATTAGGACAGTTGATAATGGGGGATTGCATAATATGTTCTGTCTTTTATTGTGTTCCATCAGTTGGGTGTCTTTTTTGTTTGGGTTGACTAATACAATTAATAATCAGATTTAGATTGACCTATGCAGTTGATATGTCATCCCTTTCATCAACACACCTCATGATTGTTTCATTGCAAAATATTGTTTATTTTTCTGTTTATTTGAGAGACATAGAATAGAATATGATTTTACAAAAATATGTGTTAGTGTTGTTGTTGTATCTACGCATCGTGATTGTATTTCCTTATATGCCTCATGATTTTTATCTTAGGTTTATCTCCGGAAAAATGGACATTCACACTGATAGAAATCTAAATTTATTTTCTCTCTCAATTAAGAAAAATGTTAAAAGATTTCCACATATGAAAGATTGTAATTCTTTTTCTTTCTTTTTCCTCCTTTTTCTTCTCTTCTTCATACTCCTCTTCTCTTTCTTCTTTTTCCGTATTCTTCTTTTTCCTCATCAATCGACGTTTATGTTGTGAATTATTTTTTTTTGTACTATCTATTTAATATATATATATATATATATATATATATAAGAGTATAATAAAAATCAAATGACAAAAAATTCACTCACGAAAAAAAGAAAAACTCGTCCATTTTCGTGTTAAATTGTCACATTATTTTTCAAAGATCGAGGTATGGCCATATTCTTAGTTTTTTTTCTTTACTATGTATATTTCACAAATTCACCCAAAAAAAAATAAATTGCATTGTTAAATTTCTTTTTAACTGACCATCTTACCAAGCACCCTAATATACCACATGTTTTTATTTAATAACTAGGGTCGGTCCGCGCTACGCGCGGATTATATATTTTGATTTTTATATATCTTATTTATAATATGTTTTGTTTGTTACTTTATTATATGTTATTTAATATTTATAATATATTTTTGTACGACCATGATATATTTTAATAAAATTAAAATAGGTATCAAATACTCATTGTTTTAAATAAGAATATATTGGAAAACAAATATTATTAAAAAACATTCTAAAATGTTGTATATTAATTAAATAATCTAAAACTTCTATAAAAAATATTACTATTTACTATGTTATTGTTAAACTATAAATAGAAAACAATATATTACAAATATAACTATAGTTAAAATATAATTATGGATTAAAAACTCAGTGATAATCAAGATATTCTCAATAAATATGCACATTTTATTTAATTTTTATTATCAGTTATTATTTTATTCCACAATTACTGTGTTTTTGAAATGCCAATAAGGTTATTACATAGTTTGTAAGAATAAAATTTTATACACTTTATAACGTAATCTTTGACTTTTTATATTTCGTTTAGATTGTTAAGTATTAACGGAGCTGCTTAAGGGTTTAAATGAATGTTGAATGTATTTTCAGACCAACATTATGATCCAAAAACATTATTTTCATATTTTTATGTCCAGTAAAAAACATTCTAAAATCGTGTATTAGTATCACAAATTTAAAATATAAATTATTTCTAATTCGTTAGAGCATTCTTGATTTTTATTTCTTTTTTTTAATTTTTTTATTAGGAGGATTAGTTTTTTTGTTTGTTTGTTAAACTTAATACACTTTTTATTTTTAAACCTTACTCTTTTTTATGATCAGAAATGTAAAAAGTTTGTTACCTGTTGTTGCTTAATGTAGTATTAGTTTGTCTTCTCTTATGGTTTACTCACATTTCCCTACTCTTATTATGAGGTCTCAACCTTGGAGAACACATGGTTCAGACGAAGTCTTTTTACTTGTTGATAGTTGGTTTACAGCTTCAGTTTATTGTTGTGTGTATTATTGAATAGATACCGATTAATTTCTTCAAATCAAAGTCTGTGAGTCAATTTCTTCACTTGCATAACCCAAATTGTTTTGGAATAATAGCTCCATTTTATGATCTCTTTCGAACATGCACATTCTTAAACATTATCTTTTGAGATTTTAATTTGCCTTTACATTGTCATTGGTCTTTTTTGAACTGAAATTGTCATTAATCCTTGAGATCATATTTCTCGTTTCTTTAACATTAGTAATCTTTAAAGTAAACATTTATACACTTTTATCTCCAGCTTGTTGGAAAAAAACGAAATATATGGATAATAACAAACATGTAGTGAAACTTGACCAATAACAAAGAGAAAAAGCCCAATTGACATATTTTAGTATTTTATAAAATAAAATTACAATTTTGAAGTGAATATTGAAGGAAGTAATAAACCTTTTGAAAAATAAGGAGATTGAATCAAAAAATTAGAAGTGAGTTAGAGCAATTATATAATTATTTTGTGGTAACACCCTATTCGTATTTCATACAGGGATAAAATCTTGTTATGTCCTAAGCCAAGAATTTGGGATATGATAATTAGCGTAGGTGGTAGGCAAGACACTAACAGAGAATAATGTAGTGAATTACTTAAAACCAAATAATTGATATGTGTTTCAAAAGAAGACAAAAACAATGTGAAAACAACTTGCAGGAAAAAAAGTTGGGGAATGACAACATTATTTAATGGCGCTTTTAAAGTAGTTGCTGGGAATGGAACTCCTTCGTACCAGCAGGGTTTTCAAGTCTCCGTAGTTGGATTCTCAATCTTTGCGAGCTTTCTTTATAGTTGGGGACCTCTCATCATCAGTAGTTGTGTGGATGGATTTCATCACTGAATCAGTTTGCGACGCTTGTGGGTCTGAGTTTGGCGGAGTCCCTTCAATTGTAGGAGCATAGTTGCACCCGTTTGTCTTGTCTGCAAACCTGTTATTAGCTTACGGAAGATGTAAACGTATTTGGAGAAAAAGTTGAATTGGCTCAGCTTTAACTGAAAAGTCAAATTCCACCCAAGAATTTCTTTAGGCATTGTGGGATGTTAGTTTGCTGCTGAGCTTCACCACCAGCGTCCTGAGGCAACAACCATTCATAACAATCGGCGATTTGTTCAAATTTTAAAAAAACGACAACAAATTTAGTTAAATTATAATGTCCATACCAGGAGCTAGGCAACCTCAGAGGCACATAGATTGATTAGCTTTGTTACTGACTCATCAAATGCAACAAAAATGGCTGCATCAGTATTGGTTGTAACCGCCATTTGCACCTGATCTCTGCAACAAAAAGGTGTTATTTACACATTGATTTCACAACATATCGCTAATGTGTAAAGCAAAAACTGATGGCTCGTGTTTCCCTTTTCTAGCGAGATGAAATCCAGAAGATTTAAAACTAAGAGCAGCCCGCACCTGAGATTGGCTGTTTAGATTATCTCCCATCACCTTCCCAAAACTCCATGGTGAGTTTATCAAGGTGGTTAAGAAAATATGCAAAGAGAGATATGAAGATGGTTTTCATAGAAGGAAAGCTTACCTTTTTATACCCGTAGCCTTTGAGAAGATAACGGCTTATTAATGCAGAGATCATGTGTGAAGAGTTACGATTATGATTAATGCGTCGAAGTGGATTTGGAGGAACAGAAAGAAAGCCAAAGGAGGGAATGGGTTCTTCAAAGGCGGCTGAGAAAAATATGTCACGAACCCTAATCGCCATCGTTTCAGTGTCCAGAAGATGAGTTTTGGCTAGGCTGGGTTTGTTGGGCCAAAAAAAAATAGAAACTGGAAACGAAGCCCATTAAATCCTCTGTTTATGGAACGATGTATATTAGATAGACAGGTGTCAAACTAAAAACATCCTCATTTGATGAGGTGGCACTTTCTTGAGGGAGGAAACCTTTCTTTATAGTAATAGATGTCTTTTTGACCAAACAGACTAAACTAAACTATTTTGAGTATTGATATTTAGTCAATAAAATAATATTGTCATATTTTTTCCTAAATTTTTTTTTGTTAAATAATATTAAAGAAGAAAAATGACCTAAAAATACATTTCATTGAAAAGTGTAAATATATACCCCTAAAATTAACTAATATATTTATTATTACTTACGTTCTTGAAAATGCTTTGACTTTTCTATTCATTTTTGAATAATAAAACTCTAAAACATGAGGAAACTCAACTGACATTTTCAATGTGAATCATGCAAACAAAAAAGTATCAAATTGTGAAGGATAGAAAACTGAATCTGAATAAAAGTAATTAAATACATATTGATTTTGTAGCTACACCCAAAACCCCTAAAAAGAAAGTTGACGAAGAAAAAGAAACTATGGGGGTATTGAAGCGGGAATTTTAGTAGATTTTGGAATTTGATTAAAATCCCATGTTATTCAAGTAATGATTTGGATTTTAAAAAAAATCATGTGTTATTCAATGTGGAATTTGTGCAAAGTTATTAAGCCTCACTTGAAATATCATGTTATTCAATTGACAAATTTATAAAAAAACTATATTAAATTCCCTGTTATTCAAAAGTAAACAATATTTAGAAACCAAAAGTTGTGAGGAGGATTTGAGAATAGTTTACGTCACTTTTTAGTTAAAAATAAGTCCAATAGAATAACATCTCTACAGGTGTTATTTGAGGAGAATTGAAAAAAAAAACATTCTTCATAGATATTATCGTTCATCTCTACTCAGTTTTGATCCCAATCTCCTCTGATTCTTGCTGCAACAGGTTTCTCTGACCAATACCTCTGTGAAACTTAAACTAGAGATTTCATCACTTTCATCTAGAATATTGATTTGATCCCGTAGCGGACGAGATGGAAAAAGTGCGGGTGACTTCATGGATCTCATTTTATCTATCTCTTTTAGGAAGCTTTCACCATTACCTTGGCGTAGAAATGTTTATTGATTCGAGCTGCAACGCCTTGGATCACTTCAGCATGTTTTCTTCTCAACTCATAAGCTCATAGGCAAGGAACCAATTCATGTGATTTTGGTCTTTATCTTTGCCTCACATCTCTTTTTTTTTCCTCCCAAAATAAAAGTGGACGGCTTTGACGAATTGTAAGATTTATCTTTACAGAAACTCAAATCTTGTTTGGTGAAAATATTTCCATGTTATTGTGTCACAACTATATAAAAGGCTTTGACGAGTTGTAGGATTTATCTTAATGGAAACTCAAATCTTGTTTGGTGAAAATGTTTCCACGTTGTGTTACAGCTGTATACAAAGGCTTTACCTTTACCAATATCATGTCTTCCAAAATATTCACCTTAGCAATATGATTCGGGTGTTCATGTTCTTCTGATACCTCTACTTGTTTATGCAGTCCTAATTAATATAATTGATTTTGTTTTTTTTTTCTCACTAGTCCTTACCCCTGCTATATGTTGTTCTCTAACTTGCATGTAGTTATTTACTAAATACATTCTAATTTATTTCTTTCTTTTTGTAATTTAGTTGTTGTATTTAGAGACGTCCTCATTGTGTATACCTTAGTTCTAATCCTACAAGATGAGGTCTTTATTGGAGCATTGTTGAATATAATTCATTTTTGTATCCAGGGATGAAGGTGTGACATGTCTTGATTTACTCAGATGGAACTCTTCAAGGTGAAATGTAATTGATTTTTTCTTTGGTGTTTCTTTTTGGAATAAACTTCACATGTTCTAAGTTCTCTTATTCATTAAGCCATTCATCTCTTGTAGCCTTTGTAAGCTCATGGGATTTTGGAGAGGGTATACTGCAAACCAACAATCTTTTAAGGTTTGACTTGAATCTGAGGCTATCTTTACCTACTAACCTACAGAGAAACTAGTTAGTGATAGGTCTAGACTCTTATCTTGTTTGGTTCATGCTTGAAAAATGAAATTGTGAGTATATGTTTGCACTATTTCTTCTGTTAACACTTGAGACATATGTCAGATTTAGTATTACCTCACGTCTCACAAGTTTATTTTTTATGGATATGTTTCATATATATTGTATATATTTATCTATTCTTTATGGGCTGGTTTCTAATAAAATTAATAATTATGGATTTATTAGGGTTTAGATTGATAGATATTCTTAAATATATGATCAATCTTGTCTTTGTCATCTCAGATTCTAAAAAAGACACCTGCCAAATTACTATAGAACTTTGAAGATCATTTCATTTTCTATCATAGTGAGTATTCTTTTTAATTTTTATTTTTCTTATATCTACTTTTTGTTTCTTAAATTTTATAATGGTTTTATGTATATTGTTAACATAGTTTTGAATCATCTTCGATAGTATATCACAATTTAACGTGTATAATTTAATGCTTAGTAAGCTATACCCAATGGAATATCCACAAGATGTAAAAGGTAAGGGTCAGTACCATTCATGGTCTGGACCTTAACACAAGTTGCTGCTAGGGTTTCTGGTGGATGCCATCAATTATGGTTTCCGTGATGCTAACGGTAAATTCAATAAGCTAATGGTGGAGACAAGAATACTATCAATTCTACACCAGCAACTTGGATCTAAGAAAACATATAGCCAGTATAAAATAGAATGAAGATCTTGAAAGCTAGGTACCAAACTTTGACAGATCTTCAAGGTTTTCATAAAATAGAATGGTTTTGGGTGGGACTCTGAAACGAACAAATTCACAGTAGACGATGAAGTCTGTAATGTCTATTTGAAGGTATAAATGATCTCTTGAAATTTATGATATGAAAGTGGTGTGTATGAGTCTTATATAATGATATTTTCTCTTCTTTAATTAGGCTAACCCAGGTAATACACATTTGCGTGATGATTCATTTGAAGATTTTGAGAAATTACGTATAATATTTGGACAAAATACTGCAACTGGACAGAATGCTATGGGATTATGTGATCCTGTTGATGCACAAAACTCCCAAGTTGAAAAAGGCGAGAGGGAAAATGATTTAGATTATGTCCAAGTCATGAATGATGGAGAAGGAATAATACACCAGCAAGCATATGAACATGGAGTTTGTTCCTCAGGAGAAAACAATATATGAAATAAATTTCCCTTAAGGAAGAAACCTAGAACAGATTCAAATTTAGACAAGGCTTTGGATGAAGTGACAAAAGTCAGTAGCCGGATCTTAAAGAAGTTGTAGAAAAAGAAGAGGAAAAAAAGCTACCAATGTTTGGGATGCTATCAAACAAATTCCTAATTTAGATGATTATTTGAATTATGAGGCAATGACCCTTGTTCACTGTTTAGGCATGAAATTTAGCTTCGTCAATATGTCTGTACCATATCGTTGTGGATGGATTAAACAAAATCTTCGTAAACCATGAAGCTGGATGCATTAAGAAGATCAAAGTGTTGAGATGATTTTTCAGTAGTGGAGTTTTTAAAATTTTCTTAAGTTTGAGTTTTTGTCATTACTTATAATAAATTATTATGGTTTTTTCCTAGTTTAAACATTTATGAGATTTTTATTTTATTTTGAGTTTCAGATATGCCAATATATTATTCATGCTTCTGCAAACAATCAATACTATTAAAACAAAAGCAATATTTATCTACTTGCAAGTAATTTATGTTGGACCATTTCATTTATTTATTTTCCTATTTATTGTCTTACAACTTACTTAGTTATTATTAAATATATATTATATCTAACAAATTATTTTAGTATTTTCAAAATAAGATATTTAAAGATATATTTTAAGTATCTTCTCCTAAGATTAGATTTTAATAATATCTTTTAATATCTTTTATTTAAAATGTAAATATACATTTATTTTTAATATTTGCTTTAAATAATAAAAATCATAATTAATTTTAATTTAATATAATAAGAAATAAAAATTATAATATTTATATATACATAATTTATATTCATAATTAAATTACTACACTAAGTAGTAGATATAAAGTAACTTAATTCATTTATTAACTACTTTATAAATTATAAAATAACAAAATCATATATATTCATGAATTTTACAACATACTTCAAATTATTTAAAAATATTAAAAATATGATATAAACTAATAAATAATTTCATAAATTAATATAAATATTTAAATTAAATATTAAAATAATTTAATATATTTATCAAATATAATCCGAGTAAAATGATAATATTTAACTTGTATAGTAATTATGACAAATACATATAATATAAAATATAATTTTACCAATATAATTTTTTTAAATTGTAATAGTTAAAATTTTAAAATATAATAACATTAATACGAGGTAGGTTATATAAATAAATTATCTTATTTTCATAAAATTATATTCATGTAAATTTTAATTTTCTCATATATACTTTTGAAACAAATGTTTTTATAAAAAGATACATAAATATATATAAGATTTTAATTTTTGATAAATAATTTTTTTAATAAGAATTCATCTCGTGCTTTATAGTGCATGTCAAAATCTAATAGCAAACATTATTATTAGATATATAATAAATATATATAGAGGAAAATTTATAAATATAAAAATGTTTAATATGAATAATGAAATTAAATTTAAAGTTTCTAATAAACCAAAAAAATATCAAAAAAATCCTAATAACATATGAACAATAAAATTAAATTAAATAAGTAAATAAGCAATTATATTTATTTCAAACTCAAATCACTAAATTGTAATAACCGTATACGAATCGTTGATGCACAAATCTATTTCAATTTTAGTATGCATCTTTTCAAATATTGATTCATTACGCTTACAACAAAAATGGTAAATTAGTTTGACTAAAAACTTGTATGGCTAACTTTTGTAAAATTAGAGCATCACATTCATAATATATCCACCTTTCATCTAAACATTCATAAATTAGAAACATTAAATATAAAAATTTAAGTCAAACTGTTATACATAATGAATCATCCATAGATTCAACCGGTAGCCGTATTCTCAGGTTTTAGCTGGTTTTATAAAAAAATTAAATAACGGGTTTAAAAAAAAATGCAAATCGGATTACATATAGAGTCATCGGTTTTGTCGGTTTAACCGTGGGTCCGGATAGTGTTCAGAACACTGAATATAACGCTTCATGTGTAACATTTAAATGTAGATATATAATCAAAAATACAAATTTATATTATATAAATTTAATTTGTTTCGAAAATAATCTCGCGCTTTGAAAGAGAATGTCAAAATTTAGTTTATACTATTAAAATAGAAGTCATGATTTCTTTCATGTGTGATTTTTAGTTGAATTTTCTCTTAGAAATTAATAAATGTATTTCCTTAAATTAATAATATAAAATAAGTGTAACTTTAATAAATATATTTTAAAAATTCTAACAAATTTTCTAAAAATGATTTTAACATGATCTTAATTTACAATTTTATGTAAATATTTTAACTAATTATAAAATATTATTATACATTAATATATATATTCAGTTATCGTTTATAAAATACAAATAAAAATTCTATCATATTTTGTTTATTTTATTATCATAATTTTATATTAAAAATTATTATACTAAACTAAAAATGTCAAAGTGATGGAAGAATTATATTTTAAAGATCCTAAAATCCATTCATTATTTAAATTTAAATTCTGAATCTATATTAGTTAACTTATGATAAAAGTGACATTACTTTTTTATGTGTATATTATGATTAAAAAATTAGGATAATCCTTGGTGAGTTACAGTAAAATAAATAAACCGGTAACAAAACCAAAACTTGGTGCACATGCATTCACATAAAAACTAGGCATGGGCATTCGGGTACCCGTTCGGGTACGGGTCGGTTCTTTCGGGTTTTGAGTTTTTCGGGTTTTGAAATTAGGACCCATTCGGGTATTACAAAATTCCGGGTCGGGTTCGAGTCGGGTTCTCCCGGGTCCGGGTGGGTTCGGTTCTTATGATTAGGAACCTGAAAATAACCAAATAACCAATGTATCTGAAACAGGTTCGGGTATTTGTATCCAAAGTAACCATATTACCCGATTTGATTCGGGTATTTTGTAACCAAACTACTAAAAAGTACAAAAAAATAACCAAAAATACTCATTTAACACGGTTTTATTTGAGTATTTGTATCCAAAAATACACAAAAGTATTAAAAATAACTAATATTTTTTATTTATAATTTTAATTTTAATATTCAACTAATTATAAGTATAATTATAACTAATATTTTAATATACATATTTACATTTCGGATATCTTCGGATACTCATTCGGTTCTCGGTTCGGATCGGGTTCGGTACCGGTTCTTCGGATACAACAATTGAAGACCCATTCGGTTATTTATCCCGGGTCCGATCGGGTTCGGGACCCTGATTTTCGGGTCGGTTTCGGGTCGGTTCTTCGGGTCCGGATATTTTGCCCAGCCCTAATAAAACCAAAAAAAAGGAACTATATCAAGGGCATAATGGTCAAATTCCCTAATTTGATTCGATCCACTGCATCTTGAAGACTAATAACCACAATCTGCAAAGAGAGAGTTAAAATAAATAGAAGAGGAAAACGGAGAAGAAGAGAGATTGAGAAGCCTTCAGATCTGCCTGTAAAAACCGTTTGTTCTGCTTCTCAGTCACACAAAACTTCATAACTTTCGATGATTTTTAGCTCGCTTGACTAGGGTTGGTGTTTCTCTTCTGCAGGCGAATTAGGGTTTGAGTAGCATGTCCTCTCCGTTTTATTCTCCGACAAATATGCAACAAGACATCGGTCAAACTCCTCCTGGGTAATTTTCTCTTCTCCATAATCTCTCTGTTTTGTCGGAAAGTGGGACCAGTCTCCAACTTCTGGACCTAGATTGTAATGTCAAGCAGGTATCTTTCAAGAATTGGACCTGAAAACGAACAGTTCTGAGTTTAAAAGATTAGATTGTGTAATCGAACAATGTTGTCTTTAAGCCAAAGTTAGGGTTCTTATTACAGTACTAAATGCTGCTACAAAAGAAAGTTTTTTTTTCTCTTTAGAATTGGACTATTGTGTGTGTGTACAGTCTATTTGTCATTTGATTGAATCAAATTGATTCCTAAGAAAGCTTTTTCACCATTACAGTATATTGAAATGCATGTCATATTATTTGTGGTTTTGAGGTTTAATTGTCTAAATGTAGCGTTTGTTTGATGTGAGTGATGTGCTTGTACTAATTTTTTACATACAGATTTGATACCGAACCAGTCCCAATCAGTACCTACCAAGACACTGAACCTGTCCCGCTCTCAACTTATCATGAAAACGAACCAAACCAACCCAAGCCACTCAGCAAGAGCTGGACGACTTCTGGGAAAATGGTTTCAACAGGGAAGGGAATATTGAAGAGCCAGAGCCCTCTCAGGGCAAGGAAAATGGAAAGAGAAGTGCAGACAACAGCTCTTTCACTCATGGGGAAACTGATCTCAACCAACTCCCAGCGATCCCACCGGTTTCAACTGGTCAAGGTCCGCCTTATGCCCCTGTTGATTGGCCAAGCCCTGGTGATGTTTGGACTTGGAGAGTCGGGAGGAGAGTGACTGCTCTTGGGTTTCATCAAGATAGGTTCTTGATTCTCCCTCAAAGGCTTCAGCAAAAGAATGTCCCAAAGTCTTTCGCCAGCAAACCCGCTCTTGCTCGTTATATCCAAATGAGTTTCCCTGACATGGATGCTGATGCATTCTTTGCTTCCTTAGCTGGAAGATCCCTGCTCTCTTCCAGCCTGCAGATAAAGGTAAGCCATTACTACTCTTCATATGGATTAGTAAATTAAGTTCATGTCTTGTCTACAATATCTTTTGTAGTTGATGCTGCTCTCTCTTTGAGGAGACACCAAAGGAAGCACAGTCCGAAGCAGCTCCAAGTAATGAGAATGGTAAAGAAGGAAACTCCAGATACAGCCAGAGGAAGAGGAACCCAATGCCGACATTTGATCCGTTGTAGAGAAACCTAAAGGCATCAAGAAGAAGAAAGGAGCAAAAACTCCTGGCACTGGACCTCAATCCTCGACCAAACCGAAACCATCTCGGCAATCTTCGAGACGCGCTTCGAACCAGCAGAGTGGTGGTGCTGTGGAGTTGAACCTCCCAGAACGAGGAGGAGGGTGAACCTGCTACTGCATCAAACACAAGTGGCAGGAGGAAGAAACGCAGAGTTAACTTTGAGGAAGAAGATGTTTCGATTCCTCACATCTATGTCTCTCCAATGAACGGTGTTCTTGCTGTCTCGCACGAGCCTATTGATGTTGACCCGATCGAGTTCGACAGCTACCTGAACTCTCTTGAGAACCTTCTTCACCAAGGTCCAGAAGATGCTGGGAGAGAGTCCTCTGTTCTTGTAAGTGCAAGCTCTCCAATGAGAGAGTACGAATGGGCTGAAGCTCGTATGAAGATCTCGTCTCTTCTAGAGAAGGACTTCCCTACTCTTTTTATCTCCAAGGATGCTGCAGAGATAGCAGCATTAGCAACTAAGCTGAGGAAAGATCCAAACCTTTCCGCTGAAGAGATAGTGAGGTTGAAGCTTATGGAAGAGATTCCAACGTTCAGCGAAGTGTTTCAAGAGAACAAATCAGTGATCGAAGAAGCAGACAGGTTCTTCTCTGCCTTGGAACTTAACAAAGCTAAAGTAGCTTCGCTTAAATACGAATACAGCGATCTGAAACACAAGCTAGGGAGTATCCAGATGGAAGTAGACGAGAACTCTGAGGCAATCCGCCAGATAGATGAACAAATCGCTCAGCTTCAAGCTAGAAGGACTGAACTGAAGAAGTACATCGGGAGCAAGGAGAAAGAGAAGGTTGATCTGAACTACGGACAGAAAATGGTGGCGAACTCGATTCCTAAAGTGGTACAGGAAGTTCAAGCAGCTAACTCGAAGAAGCCTGAGTGGGAATGCAAGAAAGAGAATGCTCTGAAGCGTGAAGAAGAGATCCTCTCTAAGTTCACTCCACTCAAAGGCTTCTTCCTCTAAAGAAATAAAATCTGGCTTGGTCTATGTATCCTTTTGACTATCTTACCTTTTAGCTAGTCTTGTTGTATTATCATGTAGCTGTTTTTTTCTTTTTGTGGGGTTTATGTTGCAGACTTCGTGAAACCTGCTCTAGGCTTGGAGTTTTATCTCATGTATGCTTATGTTGGATATACTTTGGAAACTTTCTGTTAGTCGTTAGCAGCAACTATTACTCTTTTGGTGGAGCCTGGTTACTATGCTTAATGTAACAAGTCATCATAACACCAAGTCTTGTGTAAACATAAAGAGAACAGGAAAAGCAAAAGAGTGAAAGACCCAATAAAAAGAACTAGTATTGTGTTGGTTTAAGTTTTGGTTACTTCGTGGATTGATGTTAGCGCTTTCATGTTTTAGCTTGGTTCATCAAGTTGTTCATTCATGGTGAATGACACAAAACGTTTCAACACTTCTCTCAACTGATTATCTTCCTCACTATACGTTTCCCAAAGTCTACAATATTGAACTTCTTCTTCAGCTTGGAGGTTACCTTGTGGCAACACAGAGAGTAACAGAACAATGATGCATTTCTTTGAAAAGCCACATTGTTGGCAGTTAACTAAGTATTGTCTGAAAGAAAGACAAGGTTGATCTGAGCTACAACCTGTATGAAAGGTTACATATGAAAAGAAACGAGGACTTGTCTTCTCTCTCATGTTTCTTGATAAAGAATCTTACAAATGCAAACTTTCATATTTAAAAATCCATCATTACACAAACTGTACTAATCCAAAGCAGACAATGCTGGATTTTACTGAACAAGAAGTAGCCTCCTACTCGCCATACCTTGTCCAAACCCTCCATTACCATCATCATCATCCTCTGAAACTATCTTAGGAACCGTAACAACCAAAGCTCCATCAACACAGGTGACGGTAACAAGGTCAGGCCTTGTCGTCTCCGGAAGCCTAAAACGCCAGACATCAAGCTCCAACTCATTCAACGACAAACCCAAAGACAACCCATTGGTCCTCACAACAATCTTGGTAATACCCGGATGGATCTCCACCATATACGCCCTCATCTCTCCGCCGTCGCCAACACCGTCCGTCTCCGCCACGAATCTGAAACAATCGTGTTTCTCTTCCACGGCACGTCTGCTTCGGACCTTAACGGAAGCTCGAGTACGCGGTTGAAGATGTGCGGTAAACGACGGAGATTCTTTCTGGGTTCTCGGGTCGGGTTGTGATGATGATGGTGGTGGTGGATCAATGTGTTGTTGTTAAGAATTGGATGGACTCTCATGGCTTCCGGGTCGGGTTTCTTGATTGGATCAGACTCAAATAGCAATAGAAAGAATGAGATTCAAAGGAATCAAAACCAATAAACGAAGAGCTAACGAAACCATTCAAACATAAAGATTGCATCTTTCTCTTTCTTTTTATTGGATGGGTGCAAAGACGAGGATCGGAAAAGTGAGATAAGGGGTTTCGTCATTTACCTAAATACCCCTCAGATGTTGTGGTTTCATTTGTATAGGGCAAAAATTTAAGGGGATACAAATATGAAACTACTACTCACTTGCATTTTAAACCTTCAAGTTTTCTAAGTAACACTTTTAACTTTCAAGTATCATAAAAAATTGACCAATTATATCGGTTAAAAAACAATGTATTTTTTTCTTTTTCTTAAAAAATCATTATTTAATTAATCAAATAAATAAAAATCAGAAATTAAATAAAGATCCAACAATTAAATAAAAATTCAAAAATATTAAGCTAATACATAAAATTAAATAAAATTTCATAAATTAACTAAAATTAAATACAAATTCACAAAATTTACAAAAATAGAAAATTCAAAATATTTTTTAAAATTGCAAGATTATTTTTGAAGAGAACTAACATATCATTGTTGACAATAACAGTTTTAAACATATTTTTTGGTGACGATGATGGTTTCTCACTACTGTTGAGAATTTGAGTTATTACTCGCATGCCCCGTCCCAGATCCGCCACGAGGCGGGTGTGCCTCGGCCGATTTTTTTTTGAATTACGGGTGTGGATTGAGTTTATTTTAAGAGGGGAGGGTGCATGTCAGTCGAATTTGAGTTGTGGGTACTTACCAACCCATAATTTTCTTTTAAAAAGTATTTTTTAAAAAAATAATTTTGTGAAAATATTATTAATATTATATAGCTTAAATTATAAATATATTATTTATAAATATAATTATTAATATTTCATTAACATAACTAATTTAATAAGTTGGCCCAAAAAATATTTTAAATATAATTAACATTACCCACATGTCAACAGGTTATCTAGGGGTTTTAGCAGGGTATAATTTTTTTTTTCAGGTTATACAATCAGAATTTTTTATCAAAAAAATGAATCGACTCATGGCGGGTGAGTAAGGTGGATTTTTAACGATGACAGTTTTGACATATCTCTAATGATAGTTTTCAACATCATCATTGAAAATGACTATAAATATTTCAATAATGATGTTTTTAACAACTATCATTTAAAAACAAGGGATATGTCAATAATCATGTTTTGAAAAATAACAATATTTTCGAGAACCATCAAAGTGAAATTTCATCGTTTATAAATTAGTGTAACACATGCATTATGCATATTATTGTTAATACTAACATATCTACTGTCATTTTCAACGATGATGTTGGAAACTATCATTGGAGATATGTCAAAAGTCGTCATTGTTAAATGGTTATGTGAAAATTATCATCATCATCAGTGATATTTTGAAACTGTTATTGTTGACATGTCAATAATTTTATAAAAGATAATCTTGTAATTTAAAAATAAAACTAAAAACTGTTAATTTTGTAATATTTTGTTTCTGACTTTTTTTTAATTTTCTGAATTTTTATATATTTATATTTTAGTTTATTTTATTTACTTTTCTGATTTGTATTTAATTTTATGAAATTTTATTTAATTTTATTTATTTTATTACAGTAATTAGTTTTTGATAAAAAAACATTGATACATCACCGGCAAGTTCTTAACTTGATGAACAAGTAAGTCATATTAGAGATTTTTTGTGATATAAATGTTATTTTAAAAGTTAAAAATGATAATCCAAAATGAACAATGCAAGATGAACATTGACCTGAAATATAAATGAACAATGCATCAGTTAGTCACTTTCATAGTTTTTTTTTACCCAAAATATAAATGAACAATGCAAGATGAACATTGACCTGAAATTATTGTGAAATAACTTTCAAATTAAAAGCTATTATTATGCATTTTAACGTTAACATTTTTAGAAATTGAATACCTAGTGTATTTTTATATAAAATATATTTTATGTTAGAAAAGATAAGAAAAATATCTTGTTGGAGAATCTGAAATCACTCTTTTATCTATAGTAATTATGGCGTCACTTTTCTATTGTTTTATAGTTTTTTACTAAGTGATTTTGTCGTGTTCACACAAGAGTATAAGTATTTATAAAATAATATAATTATAAAATTTATTAATATAATTCTAAATCACTGAAATTTATATGTATCTTTATTTTAAATAATAATATATTATTTCAGTTAAATATGTAATTTTAGATATATAATATCTAGTTTATTGGGGAAATTCTACTTTTACCCAATTTTTATATGACTATTCATGTGTATCTTCATTAAAGAGATATTATCCAAATATTATTTTAATAAAAAGTAAAAAAATATTTTTCTACCCTTTATTTATATATATATATAAATAATTATTTAAATAAATAAAATAACTAAATCCAATAAAAAGTTATTGTTTTCGAATTATACATTTCTAGATTTTTTTTTAAATAATTAACGATTTTTTCAAAATTTTATTTTAAAACAAGAAAATGAATTTTGAAACTATTTTTTAAAACTATATAAATTTTAGGTATTTATTTATTTATTAGATCGACAAAATATTTAAAACTCTACCCCGAGGCTCAATAGAAAGTTTTGTCGATCTATCTCACGAGGCTCATAGAAAGTGAGGTTGACTTTGATTATTTTGTCGTATGATTCAAACAAAGTTTCAAGCTTCAGACGCAAGTTTTTCATTTTTGCATCACGTGTACTCATGTCAAGCCTCCCTAAACAATATTCTGCAACTGGTAGCTTTAGGCGTGGATCAAGACAACTGTCATTGCAAAAAGATCACTAACTTCTTTCCAATACTTATCAAACTTCCCTTTCATCGGTATCATCATGTTTCAGACAATCTCATCATCGCTTTCCTCATTCACCTGGATCCAATTATGGATCTTCCATACCTGATAGAAATACAAGTTCGATGTTGGATATTTCAAACCTTACATCAAACTAATAATCTTAGCAAAAGGCTCCAAAAACACATATATTCACAACTTTACTCAATTCTTCAGCTGTAGGTAAAAACTTATAGTTTCTCCTATCATATATCTCCAACTTAACAAACGCTTCACGGTGCGGAATGGCTCTTTCAAGCATATAGAATGTCGAATTCCATCTCGTTTGCACATCCATTATCAAACCAACATTCCTTTTTATACCAGAAGCATCCATGCATTTTCCAAACATCATCTCAGGCGTCTCTGATGTTGTTACATACTTAATACTCTCTCTAACTTTTTGGAAAGAGTCTTTAAAAACATTCAAGCCAACTTGCACAATGAGGTTAAGTATGTGAGCTGCACATCTGACATGAAAAAACTCACTTCCACACAACAAATCATTCCTCAAAAGCAGCTGAGATTTCACAATATCTTTCATCGAATCATTACTTGTAGGCATTATTTAATGTGAGAGAGAACATTTTTTTTCTAATCCCCACTCTTCCACTAATTCAAGAAGTTTCATTGCAATATTCAAACATGTATGAGGCGGTGGGAGAGCACAAAACGTCAGTATTTTACTGTTCAGCTTCCAATTCCGGTCAATGTAATGTGCTGTCACACACGTTTCAATGATGACCATAAATCAGAAGTGAAGCTTACTCTTCGAGGAAGACTAGACAATTCCCTCTTCAATGTCTCTCTCATTTTCATAAAAACGATAGACATATGCTCTAGTTGTGTTACAGAAAATGAATTTGACATCAGCATTCAAGTACTTCCAAGTCTCTCTGACTTTCTCATACTCAACGTAAGAGAAAGGTAGGTCATGCTGAATTATAGTTTTGATTACCAGCTTCCTGAACACAACATGATAATACTTGCCACTTACAAATTTTGGCTTCAGCATCGAGTTTTTTTGGTTCGTAGATTCCTTGGATAAATTTTGCATCTATCACGATGCCTTCTCAAGCCAGTTGTTCCGTGCGAGTGGAAGCTCCATGCATACTCATTCTTACAATGATTGCATTTAGCTTTCTCCTCACCACTAGGTTTTCGAATCTTAGAAAAATCGATCCATACATCAGACCAATGCCTGGCCTCTTTTTGATTATCCATTTTGTTCTCTTCCGATTCACCTTCCAAATCATGCTTCTCCTCTTGAATCTTCTTCTTCTTTTGTGGTTGACTTGACTCGGCATGGACTGCATTCTTCTTACCATTGCCTTGTGTTGTCCTGGAACTCTTTCTCCCACCACAGATAGTAAATGAACAGATTTGGTTTTGCTTTTACTCGCCTTTGAAGACGATCCAATTCCACCGTATAGAGTAGACTGTGACATTGGTTTCTTTGAGTTCAAGGCTCTCCCGGTTTTGCAAGTAGCTTGGTTCGGTGGAGGACTGACTTTCAACATCTCTATCATCTTCATCATAAGCAACTTCCAGAAGCCTTCTTTTGCTTCCTTGCTTATTTTTAGGCTCCATCATATGAACCCTCATATCAGCCTCAACAGCTGCTGAAAGAGCTCTAAGGAGTTGCTGACTCTCTAAATCCATTGTATTCAATGGCTCAAAATCTTGGATCAAAACTTGAAACTCATATCTTTTGTCTTCTCTTTCCTCTCTTCTTCTTTAGAAACCGTTTCTGCATCGTTTTTTTCGTCTAGGTAATATTTTTTTAGGGTATTGTTTGTATTTATATGTAATTTTTAAAATTATACTAATTATTTACTTATTTCCCTTAGTCAAGGAATCAAGGATCATAAAAAAAATTATATCTAAACTATCAGACTAAAAGATCAAGTCTCTTACTCAAGTCTTAGACGTAGGTCCATATGTAAGAGGTACCTGTTTAAGATGGCTCAGTGATTTGTAATACTGCAGCAAGCTCATCTGTAGGTACCTACGTCAGCTTGACATGTAAAACACCCTCTTTATCTTCGACAGAAAGAGCTGAAGTCAAACAATGACTCTACTAGAAACATAGAAAGTCAAACCAATGTCTCTTGTGAGAAAACATAAACTCGCTGGATAAGAAACTGGTGACTTCTAATGGCGATCAGAAATAATCAAATCTCATGTCTATTAAAAAAGCTTTGGAGACTTAAATATTAATTGAGAGCAAAAAGTCACTGCAGGAATATCTAAATGCCTTCACAGGATTGCTTTCATCAATGAAATCTATCATGTAATCATGTGAATATACTTTAGCTCGCACAAAATTACTTTTAAGAATTGGTGTCTTGAGAAAGGTCAGGTTACAGTGGGGAAATCATATACATACATGATAATAATGTCTACCAGGAGTCTCTATTTGTACCAATCAAGTTTGCATCCACACATCTGCATCAACAATAAAGTTTCAGAAGAAGAAGGATAAATTCTCAAGAGAAGTACGAAACAAAATCATAGCACAAGGAGAATTGACTGGTACTACTTCTGATGGTGCAGATCGAAGACGTAGGTACCACAAAACCACCGTCTGAGCTGAAAATGCCATCACCAGAGCTCCATTCGGTAAAGATCGCCTCTGAATCGCATTTCTCTAAATCTTCTCGTTCTTTTTCAGGTGTTGAGACGAACTGGCTTTACAAAACACAAACTAAAATACAACATATATTCTCGATGTGAAGCTGTTTGTTAAGAGACAAATGAGACAGAACAACTTACAGGATTGCTCGCATGTGAAGCTGCTTGATGAGAGACAAAAAGAGACCAAATATCTCGTTCTTTTTCCCTAACGATCATGTAATCAACTGTAAAGAGTTAAACCCATCAATTTATCTTCCCTCAACACTATGGACAGTAACAGTTAACCCATCAATATTATCTTTCCTTACAAATTAATCACAGTAACTAGGTAAAGAAAATTTAATCGACAAATTTATCATTACCTGAGTTCATCGATGTTCATCAGCAACTTCAAAAGGCCCATCATTCTTGAGTCATGGCTCAAAAGGAAAGAAAGAAGATGAAACCGAGAAGAGACTCTTCTTTGATTAAACGAGGAGATGAAGAACATGCATGTAGAAGTTGTGACAGATCGAATTGGGACGGATCAAAGAAGAAAAGAAGCCGGAAGAGATCACTTTTGTAGTCGCCATTTCTCTCAGTTTTCTTTTTTTGATAAGAGCTCAAAGAATCAAAGTGGTGACGTCTGTACGGATCATGCGCGTCCCGCGGGATACAACGAACCTGTCCCGCTTCTGGCCCAATTCCTCATAAGCTCATCCCCAAAGGCCCGCTAAAAAATGGGCTTGAATCTTAGTGCCCGATCCCGCAGAAAGTTCTAATGGGCCGGGCCCATGGGCAAGATTCTTGATTGCCATCTCCAGGTACAAGTATGAACTAAACGAAATAGGAGTTAGGGAAAAGAAGGATGAGTTGGAAACTTAACTTATGTGAAAGACATTATAAAGAGTGTTTTAAAAGTAATGAGGGGAATGTGTGTATTCTTATTCATAATCGAATATGAGGTTCCCTTTATATAGGGATTAAAAATAGACCGTCATAAGATAAATAGAAAGATAACAATTCCTAATACAACAAGGAAAGGAAAACACAAAACCATAGAGAAAAAGGAAAGATCATGGCCGGCTGGTTTAGTCTTGGTCAGACCCGGTCCGGTTCAATCCTGGTCGACAGGTTCAACCCATATGTACCTTATGGTTATTGCATCCACATCAAATGGTTTATAACACTCCCCCTTGGATGTTATAACCATATAGAGCTTGTAAAACGTTTGGTATGTTGCCTCATTAAAACCTCACCTGTAAAACCCTATTGGGATAAAACCATGGTCAGGAAAAAGAGTACAACCGTATTACTCCCCCTGATGAATTCATCACTGAAGGTCTCTTAACCGACGCATTCCAATCTGATGTATAATTTCTTCAATGTAGAAGTTGGTAATGCCTTAGTGAACAATTCGACTGAATTCTCAATTGAACGTACTTGAACCACTTGGAACTCCTTGGCTTTCTGTAACTTGTGGCTAAAGAAGAACTTGGGCAAATGTGCTTCGTCCTGTACCCTTTGATATAACCATCTTTGAGCTAAGCAATTCATGCTGCATTGTCTTCATACATCACAGTTGGATCATTGTCTTCAGACATCCCACAATCAGCTCGGACATGTTGAGTCGTTTACCTCAACCATACACACTCACGGCTTGCCTCATGTATTGCCAAAATTTCGGCATGGTTACATGATGTTGTCGAGATAGTTTGCTTCATAGAACGCTATGATATGGCCGTACCACCATGTGTGAAAACATAGCCTGTCTGTGAACGAGCATTGTGTGGATCAGATAGATAACCTGCATCAGCAAAACCAACTAAACTTTCTTTGTTATGGTTAGTATAAAACAAACCTAAATATTTAGTTTCTTTTAAATAATGAAGAACATGTTTAATCCTGTCCCCGGGCCTTTTGGTCGGACAAGAGCTAAACATAGACAAGAGGTTTACGGCAAATGATATATCAGGCAGTGTGTGAGTTTCCAAATACATTAATGCTCCAATTGCACTGAGATATGGCACTTCGGGACCAAGGACATCCTCATCGTCCATCTTGGGATGGAATGGGTCGGTGTCCAGACCAAGAGATCTCACGACCATAGGGCTTGATAATGGGTGAGACTCGGCCATATTAAACCTCTTTTGTATCTTTTCTGTATATGCCATGCACAAGGATTCCATCATTTCTATACTCAAGTTGTAATCCCAAACATAATTTCGTTTTGCCTAGGTCTTTCATTTCAAATTCTTTCTTTAGATATTCAACTGTTTGGGCGATCTCTCCAGAGGTTCCTATGATGTTTAACTCATCAACATACACTGCTATAATCATAAAGCCCTTGTTTTTGAATTTCTTTATGAAAATGCATGGACTGATTGGATCATTTCTATATCCTTCTTTCACTAGGTACTCACTCAATCTATTGTACCACATCCGGTCGGATTGTTTCAGTCCGTATAGTGATTTGTTCAACTTTATGCAGTGTTGATCTCGAGATCTTTCTTTATTTTTCAATTCAATACCCTCTGGGATCTTCATATAGATGTCATTATCCAGTGGACCATATAAGTATGCGGTTACAACATCCATTAACCGTAAATCTAAGTTTTCTCTTATGGCCAGACTTATCAGGAATCTAAAAGTCTTTGCATCCACCACGAGGTAATATGTTTCCTCATGATCGATTCCTGGTCTTTGTGTGAATCCTTATGCAACGAGTCGTGCTTTATATCTTACGACCTCGCAAAGACCCATTTGTGTCCAACTGGTTTCACATCATATGGTGTTCGGATTATAGGACCGAAAACACCTCTTTTCTTTTACGAAATTAACTCCACGTTTATGGATTCTTTCCACTTAAGCCAATATGATCTTTTCATGCATTCATATATAGATGTGGGTTCATGATCCTCATTATCCATCAGTTCAAGTGCTACTTTATATGCAAATATATAATTGATATTGACATCTTTTCTATTCCATTTCATTCCAGACAAGACATAATTTATCGAGATCTCATTGTTATCTGGACCGTCAGTACCATGAAGCAACGCATCCCGAGCATCATCTGTTGGTAAAATCGGATCATCAACCATGGTTTGTCCGTCCGGACCGTCGACCGTGTTCGGTACATCCGGACCATCGACCACATTTAAGGACGTCTGGTCAGGTTCAACCGTACCTCGGGTAAGGTCGGCCATTTCCTTGTCTGGGGTTCTGACCTCGGTTGCACCTTTCTTTTTCCGAGGTTGTTTATCTTTGGAACCAATTGGTCTACCACGTTTGAGACGTTCCATAAACTCAGTAGCAACTTGACCGTGTCCCATTCGGACATCTATTTTGATTGGTGCATTAGCAGATGGTATATGTGACTTAGTCACTCTGTTCGGGTCATCAAAGGAATCTGGCAGTTGATTAGCTAGCTTTTGTAAATGAATTATTTTCTCGACCTCAAGATCGCACACTTGAGTCTAGGATCTTGCCATGTTAAGGATGTTTGATTCCATGAAATTTCTTTCATTTCTTTTATTTCTTTTACCAGGTTTTGATCTCCCCCTAATGTTGGAAGTTCGGATTCATTGAAATGACAATCCGCATACCTGGCCTTAAATAAATCACCCGTAGTTGGCTCAAGTTATTTTATAATCGTGGGGGAATCAAATCCAACATATATCCCCATCCTCCATTGAGGTCCCATCTTTGTTCTCTGTGGTGGAGCAATTGGAACATAAATAGAACAGCCAAATGTTTTGAGATGGGAGGTGTCTGGCTCTCGACCCGTTAGTAATTGTGATGGAAAATATTTGTGTTCACTTGATTGCCTGATGCGTATAAGCTCGGCCGCATGAAGGACCGCATGTCCCCATGCTGAAACCGGCAGTCTCGACCTCATGAGTAATGGTTGGGCTATGAGCTGTATGCATTTTTGTAAATGATTCGGCTAAGCCGTTCTGTGTATATACATGTGCCATGGAGTGTTCCACATTCACCCCCATGGACATACAATAATCATTAAACGCTTGAGAAGTGAATTCACCATCATTATCAAGATGTATATTCTTCAAAGGAAAGTCTAGAAAATGAGCTCGTAATCGAATTATATGAGCGAGCAATCTTGCAAATGCCAAGTTACGGGTTGACAGTAGGCACACATGCGACCATCTGGTCGATGCATCTATAAAGACCATGAAATATCAAAATGTCCCACAAGGTGGGTGAATTGGTCCATAAATGTCGCCATGAATCCTTTCCAGAAAGTTTATTGATTCTTTTGTCACCTTAGCTGGTGATGGCCTAACGATTAGTTTCCCTTGTGAACAAGATACACACGTTAAGTGTTTAGGGATGATTCATTTTTCCTTAAGTGTATGGCCTTTGGTGGTTGATATCAGCTTACACATCATGGTCGAACCGGGATGGTCAAGCCGGTCGTGCCATAAAGTGAAAATTTCGATGGCTGTTTTATTAAACATTACATTGGCCTCAATCATACAGCTTGATATACTCCAGTAGATAGTGCGGGTATGGATTCTAATACTTTCATATGCCTTTGGGCGATCTCAATGATCTGAAGGAACTCTTTATTTCCTTCGCCCTTAGTCTCAATATGATATCCATTCATTCGAATGTCTTTGAAGCTTAATAGACTTCTTTTAGAACTGGGTGAATATAAGGCATCTGATATTTCTAGATGCGTACCCATGGGCAATAATATGCTTGCTTGGCCGTCGCCTTCTATGAGACTAGATATACCCGCAATTGTGGAAATGTTGACCTTTTTAAGAAATAGGCTTATGAAGTATCTTTTGTCCCTTAGGATCGTGTGGCTTGATCCACTGTCTACTACGAATACATCCTTGTTATCGATCATTTCTAAAAAAAGATTCATAGGATGATATTTAGAGACTTCATATAAATTATTCATTAAGTCAAAACAAAAATGACACTCATAGAAATGAAAACACCAAATCAAATATTAAAACAAAACAAGCAAAGAATACAAATGTCAAAATCATTCTTAAGTCTTTAAAACAATCTGAAGTTTCATATTCCATTAAGTCATCCTTTTCATGATCAAAGTTATTTTCATCATCTTAGATCGTCATATGGGCTTCAAGATTCTTCCCTTTTAAATTCTTGATAGAGATCACAAAGATGCTTGGGAGTCCTGTAAGTCTTTGCCCAATGATTACTCATACCACACTTATGGCACATTAATTTGGTCGAATGTGGGGGTTTGAATGAATTCCCTCAGCCGCACCCATGTCCTCGGCCAAACGAGTTACTTTGGACTCTATCTCGGCTATAGTCTTGACCATATTGGTTTCCTCGCCCGCGGCCAAATGAACTACGACCGCGGCCACGCCCTTGCCATTTTCTACGGCCTCGGCCGTGTTGGCGAATGGACGTGATTAGCCTCTTTCTCAGAATCAGTGGCTGTGTGTGCTTCAGGTAATGGTGTGGATCCTGGAGGTCTCATCTCACTGTTTCTCATTAGTAATTCATTGTTCTGCTCAGTAAGGAGCAAACAAAAGATAAGATTATCATAAGTTGTGAATCCTTTCTCACGATACTGTTGCTGTAGCAACACATTGCTTGTGTGGAAAGTGTAAAGGGTTTTCTAAAGCATATCCTTATCTGTAATAGTCTCTCCACACAGTTTTCAATTTTGAAACAATCTTAAACAATGCTGAATATATTCATCCACGGACTTATAGTCCTGGATCCTTAGATTCCTCCAATCATATAGAGCCTTTGGTAAGATCACTGTTCTTTGGTGATCAGATCTGCTTTTCAGCTCTGTCCAAAGCTCTAGAGGATTTTCAATTGTTAAGTACTGATCTTTGAGACTCTCCACCAAGTGATGGTGAATTATTAGTATGGCTCTATATCGATCTTTCTCACTGACATTATTGTTATCTATGATACTTTCACCGAGCCCTTTAGACTTTAGGATGATCTTGGTATCAAGCGCCCATTGAAGGTAATTATCTCCAGAGATATTAGGACAACATATTCCAATTTATTGATTTTCGACATCTGAAATCATATGATCATAGGTTTTAGAATTCAGATTTTATCAACCTAACATAAGGGTTTCTAAGTGAAATTGCAAGCAAGATAATGATCATACGATCAAGCAATATTCATGTGACCGGTTATATGTATGCTGCAGTGCCATTCGTCCAGTACGAGAATGATGCAATGCAATCTATCAACCTAACAAGTCATATTGTCGATTCAATCTAGCAACCTAATACGTTATATGTTTGGTTTAATCAATCGAGTTATATCATGGAACATGTGGTCGGATCATTCAAAACAATCATTCGGTTTCATTAACAATCCTAACATATCAGTTTCTAGGTGATCAAATAATCAATCAATCATAAAACAAACAATCAAAAACAATCAAGCAAATCGGTTCTTACTAGCAAACCTAATCTTATTATAATTAGGTATATTAGTCGAGTTAACCTAGCACTCGTTTTCTATGTGATTTGTATTCAAACAATCAATCAAACAAGTAATCAATCAATGGATTCGTACCCTATATTATCAGGATGAAGTTCTCTATCCTATCCAGCAATCTAGCAAAGATCTATGATTGATTTTATAAATTAGGGTTTTTAGGGTTACTGGCAACCTCAGATCGAGTTGGATGGAACACCGAGTTTGTTGCGGGTTTTAGAACGAATCGCGAGCTGGTCGAAGTGCTGGGATCTATCGGGTTGCATTCGTGTGTATCGGGTGAATCAGGTGATGATCATGCGTGCAGGATCGTGGTGCTATCAGCTATCGGGTGATGCTTTCTATCGGGTGATGAGTTTGATCGCCTAGGGTTGCAGTCGAGTGTACTTGTTGCTCGATTAGATTGGACAAGCTTTGATGATCAATGTATGAGATCGGATCGTAGAGAGAGAGAGAGAGAGAGAGAGAGAGAGAGAGTGAGAGAGAGAGAGAGAGAGAGAGAGAGAGAGAGAGAGAGAGAGAGTTCTTCGACGGCTGCTAGGGTTTATGGGATCGATTTTTAGCTTAGGGTTTATGAGAGACGTATCTTGTTGATAACTTGTTGAAAAATTAATGAGGGGAATGTGTGTATTCTTATTTATAATCGAATATGAGGTTCCCTTTATATAGGGGTTACAAATAGACCGTCATAAGATAAATGAAAAAATAACAATTTCTAATCCAACAAGGGAAAGGAAAACACAAAACCATAGAGAAAAAGGAAAGATCATGGCCGGCTGGTTTAGTCTTGGTCGGACCCGGTCCGGTTCAATCCTGGTCGACAGGTTCAACCCATATGTACCTTATGGTTATTGCATCCACATCAAATGGTTTATAACAAAGAGAAGATATTCCATTATTTTGTCAACAAAAACAGTAAAATCTCAGACATTCAACTACAAATGAATCGTTTTCTAATTTTGAAGACATTGTTAATGTTCCTTAATTATGTATTTGCCACAACTTTTATAATAGTTGTTGGTGTTGAGCCTAAGAAGATCTACATAGCGTTGAGCCTTATTTTTTTAAAAAATGGATTTTTCATTTTCTTTATACTCCATATAAAGAGATGCGCTTACATGTCTGTCTTTTTTTTTTGTCGGCTACCCATCTCTTTAGATCAAGTTGTGGGTCACACGGGACGTACCTCCGTAGAGTGCCTCTATCTGATTGTGTCTGATCTATATGGGAGAAAATAAAACCTTTGCTCCTAGCCTCCTTCGCAATTTGGTCTGCCCGACCATTTTTGGCTCCGAGGAATATGGACCAGTGTCACGCTCTCGAAGCTATCATGTAGGCTTCGGAAAGTATTAATCTCTAAAGTGAAGGCCGGCTAATCCATCGGGTTTGTAGTCATGTCCACTAGGTCTAGGCAATCGTTCTCAAAGCATATCAATGGGATCCTCATGTCTCTCATACATGCGGCCGCCCAAAGTAGTCCTTCCATCTCATCTTGGAGAGCCGAGAGGCTTCTGTTGCACGCCCGTTGTCCAAAAAAATCAATACCCATGTGATGCTTAATACTCCACCCTAGGCCACTAACACTACCATTACCGATCCATGAAGCATCGATTTGGCAAGTTAGGTTTTGGGGTATCCAAGGGGGTACTGTCTCATTAGTTGGAGTATAAGGGTTATCATGCTCCTCGTCCATTTCTTCCTCCTTTTGATTAGCCTTTCTCCAAATTTCTGCCTCAAGTGAAGCTAGTTGGAGAGTGTCGATCGGGGAAATAACTTTCCCATTAAGAGTTTATCATTCCTCACCTTCCATATGTACCAACATATCTATGGGAAGGTATCAAATTGTGGCTCCAATGGAGTCACTCTTTTCTTTCCAAAACAGAAAGCTCATGTTTTGGTATATAGAAGTACTCGGGAAGTAACCTGGATGGGACGGATAGTCCGACAAAGCCCAAACCTGCAGGGCTGGGGGCCAACTCCTATCGGTACCCAGGTGTCTATAGGTGAGCCTCTCTGCCATCGCCACACAACCAGAGAGGGCCTGCCATATAAAATGTTTCATCTTGCTCGTAGATTTTATCTTCCACGCATGGCTTTGTAAGCTTGTGATGCTTGGTTCCATAACGATGTCTCTAGTGAGTTGCAACTTGGTCGACCTAAGTAGGTTGTATCCAGTTTTTACTGAATATAATTCTGACTTTGTTAATTCCAAACATATCCATCCAAAGTTAGTGAGCATGAGAGTTTCAATCCCAATATCAAGGGTATATCTTCAGGATGGAAAAATTCTCTTAAAAGACTGAGATCCCACTCCTTGGTATCATTCCTTATAAAGGAGTGAACCAGAAGTTGAGGCAATCTATAAACAATGTGGTCGGCGGGTCTAGGTGGGTCAAGCAGCAGAGTCTGGGACCCAAGGTTCACTGCAAACCCTCGTATCTCGACAGGATCCAATGGTCTTTCGTAAGCCCGACTTGAGTAGGGGTTTTGCTGCCATGATACTACGCCATCTAAATGATGGTGAGTACATCCTCCGATCTTCTAGAGGAGAAGCCGTGATGATAATATCTTCCTTCAGAACACGCGCCAGTAGAGACGACGGAAATTGGATTAGTCTCCATAGTTGTTTAGCAAGAAGCAAAATATTGAAAGTCATGGAGATCTCGAAACCCTAGTCCCCCATATCCTTAGGGGTATAGATCTTTGTCCATGCAATCCAATGCAAAACTCTGATATATTGTTTTGAACTCCACCAAAATTTTGAAATCGTGCTCTTTAGTTGTTGGATAATGCCTTGTGGAAGTAGAAACATGACATCACAAATGTCGGAACTGCTTGGGCCACTGATTTTACTTGCACTTCTTTCCCGCCTTTAGATAAAAGTCGGGATGACCATGTATTGGTGCGCCCATTGACTCTGTCATGGACAAAGGAGAAGACTTTCATCTTTGATCTGCAATTTTGTTCACGCAATCGTAAGTACATTCCCATGCCTCCTTCCGTGAAAATACCAAGGATATTTTTAATATTTTGTTTCAATGGGTCGTGAACTCGGTTCCCAAAAATGATAGAGGATTTTGCCGCGTTTAGTATTTGTCCTGATGCTTTCCCATATATATCTAATATGGTCATAATCTATGTGCATTGACTCATTTCCGCTTAACAAAAGACAAGACTATCATCTGCGAACAAAAGATGTGAAATCCTAGGGCTTGCCTTGCTACACGGAGTCCCAAAATTTTCCTTTCCGCTTCCGCTCTAATCAGGAGGGAAATTAGTGCCTCCGTGCACAAAATAAAAAGGAATGGCGATAGAGGATCTCCTTGCCGTAACCCCCTCTTTGGTAGGATTCGCCCTCTTGGTTTACCATTAACTAAAACTTGGTATGAGACTGAAGTAACGAAACACATAATTAGGTCGACTAGTCTCTCGTCAAATCCCATCTTCAACATCAAAGTTACAATGAAATTCCATTCCACACTATCATAGGCTTTGTTCATGTCTGTTTTAATAGCCATAAATTCTGCCTCTACAATTCTTATTTTTCCGTAAGGCGTGAAAATTTTCTTGCGGCTAGCAGAATGTTATCAGTGATCAAACGTCTCACTACAAAGGCAGATTGCGTCTCCGAAATTAGCCTTGGGATGAATCCCTTGAGTCTCTTGCATATCAGTTTAGAGATAATCTTGTAACTCACATTACAAAGGCTAATAAGTTCTGAATTCAGTCATCTCCCTATGCCTATTCTTCTTGGGGATGAGACATATATTTGTCTGTTTCAGCCTTGGATCGAAAGTCCCCGTGGCAAAGAAGTCTTTCACAAGTCTAATAATGTCTTGACGCATTTCGCGTCACAATTTTTGATATAGTTTACTGGTCATGCCGTCTGGTCCTGAGACTTTTTCTGGGTTAATATCAAATAAGGCTCTTTTGATTTCTTGTTCTGTTGGTTCCTCTAAAAGTAATTTGTTGACAGCGTGGGATACCTTTTCAGAAATGCAACGTAGGGAGGCATCCAAGTCTGACCGGTAAAGAGGTAGAATAAAGATCTCGAAAGTGTTGAATAACAACGTTCTCCAATTCAATTACACTCTCTACCAATTTTCCATGTTTGTCTTTTATACTGATTATCCGGTTTTTGGGCTCTGCGTTGCTTGTGATGGCATGGTGAAATTTTTTGTTTCTGTCCCCGTATTTATGCCATTGATCTCTTCTTTTCTGTTCCCAAATGGTATTTTCTTCTTTAAATGCTGCGATCAACTGTCTTCTCAATTCTTCCAACTCTTCTGTAGTTCAGTTTTTGTCATCTTGGGCCACGTCTATCTTAGTTTACAATCTTTAATTAAAACTGTGGAGTTTGACGGGTTATTCTTTCTCTCCATGTACTGATCTTATTTCGACATGAGGTAACTTTTTGATGAAAATTCCGGATTGGAATTTCATCAAAATGTCCCCATCCCGAAGATTACCCGCTTCTTTGAACCTGGTTTCCCTAACCATCTTTTGTCAAATCTAAAGCTCTTCCTTGTTTTTCGATCATTGGACTGGATCCGAGTTAGGACCGGTATATGATCTGACCCCCTATAGTTGTAGGTATTCTACAAAAGTATGAGTGAATAAGCGTGTCATTCTTCATTTGCCACTGCTCTGTCTAGTTTGCATTTGACTTTACCCGCTCGTCTTTTTTCCACCCACGAGATGAATTTCCTTTATATGAAAAGTCTAGCATTCCACAGTTTTATAACATGGTACGGAAAGAGAGGAATGAGCTCTCTAAACGACGCCTTCCTCCCCTTTTTTCGTGATTCCCAGTGATTTCGTTAAAGTCTCCAATCATGAACCATGCTCCCCTTCGGTTGGTACTCATGTGTGACAATCGTTCCCATACGAGGTCTCGATGTCTAGCAACAGGGTTACCATACACAAGGTCATAAAGATTACTTGCCCCAAGTCTAGTCTCAATATCAATCATGTGCCATCCGCATATAAAATAGAAACCAAAGGATCATCCATATAAAAAGTGCTAGACCTCCGCTTCGACCAACCGGGTCAACAGTACAAACATGTTCATAACCAAAAGAAAACTTGCAGATCTTGCAAGTAGTTCCGATTGTTCTTAGTCTCCTTCGTCAAGTTCGCTCGCGTCCCTTGACAATTCGACGCGATTGTGTTCATTTCAGATTTTGTGGTTTTCTTGCTTTCCACCAAAGTAGACTTTGAAAAGTTTGACTTGGTCTCCCGCAGCTTGCTCTAGTTTTACTGTCAATGCTTGGCCTGAACCTCCAAAGATGGGGCAAAGCAAGCCCAGTTTTACTTTCTGGGTTTTACGTGACCCTTTGCCTAGAAAAAAGCTTCTCTCTTCAAGGATAAGCCCGCAACCAAAGGGCTTGAAGAGTTCTTCTTGCGTTTTGTCGCTAAAAGGGAAACTCCGTGTGCTGGTGATTCTTCCTTGTGTTGAGGCACAAATTGGAATTGCACATGAGATCTCTAGACCTGACGGGGATGATGGTCACGGTGGTCCTCTGGTGGATTGTCGCCAAAGGTCAAAGTTCCCGAGATACCTTCTCTTTCGCTAGGAGCCAAGACTGAGATCGCTTCATCGCCGGAATCAAGCCTAGGTTCTTCCTCTTCCAGCATCGCATCCTCCATCAGCTCTTCTTCATCGAGGAGATCGTCTTTTTCCAAATCGTAAGCCCCTTCTTCTCCATCCAATCCTCTTCTTAGATTTTCTCAGCACTTTTCTTTTGCTAGATCCCTCTGATCTTCATTTAACACCAGATTTGGTCTTTATTAACCTGAGGTGCAATATCCTCTCCTCCAAGGTAATCTCATACCAACTTTTTGTTTTTGTATCCTTTTTGGGTTCCGCCGGTTTGGGTGAATCCAGGGAAAAAGATTCATGATAAGCATCAAGGAAGAGGCTCTTTTTCGCTGAACTAAACAGCATCAGAAGAGTCCCTAAAATCAGCTACCTTTCCTTTTTTTTCTTTTCCTCCGCAATGAGACGCTTTTTTAGAGTCAGCTTGAAAGGTCTTCCCTACGGTGCTCCGGAAAAGAAGACCTGAAATTGGAAATCAATGGGTTATGATCCGAGAGTGCTCTCTGTGAATCGACAGAGAGAGCGGGAAGAGGAGCGAGAGAATCTCCTTTTGGAAGTTCCGCATCCAGAGTTGAATGATTCCCGCTAGGCTTCTCTATTGATCTTCTTTCAATCTCCCTCTGCTTTCTGAAGGTGAAGGAGTCCTCATACCGCCGTTTATTATATGTTTCTTTGTCTTGAGAATGCTTATGATTGATGATACGTCCTGAGATCGGACAGGATCACTCAAACGGACTGAAATGGATATGAACTCCAAAAGAGAACTTGATAGGATGAATGGTGACACAAGGGTTGCGGAAGGCCCAATGATACTACCAGACTTCAATCGTTGCTGGATGTGACACACCGGTCCAACAAAAGAAGGATCAAAACTTGGAGATAACCTCACCAAGAAACTAAGAAATGTTCTAAGCAAGAACAAAGAGATAAACTCATAAAAAAGGGGAAAACAATCTGATTATTTCGTGGCTTGTGATTACATATTTATACTACTTGTGGTCAAAGAAAAGACTAAGAGTTTTTGTGGAAAACTAGAAACTTAGAAAACACAAACAAAGACTAAGACTTTTGACTAGAAATAAGTATGTTGTTGAATGCCTCTTGATATAGCCACGACAGGACTTTGAAAGGTGAATAATATGCTCCTGATATGGGCCAATACATGTCCCCTTGAGGCCTGGTCGAAATCCATATTTGCCTTAGCCAAAATTTGATCGGTTTCTCAATTTGGCCCAAACTAGTCTGTTTTTGAATCTTTTTTGAAAAACATCAAGCCCAAGGATTTCTTGGACAATTATAACATGAATAATCACCTTTGGAATTATTGAATCGGTCGTTGGTTCATCAGAAATAAGCGTTAGCCAATTCCAGCTTCTTGGGTGGTCTAACCAGCTCGGAAGATCGAACTAGCTCGCTCAGCTCGTCCAAGTGAGTGTCAATCCAGCTCAGCTCGTCTAGAATAATGTCATTCCAACTCACTTGAGTATTAAGCTCATCCAATATAGTTTCCTTTAGCTCATCCAGCTCCAAGGCAGTGTCGGTCCAGCTCACCTGAATGCACACATGTCTGAATTCGTGAGAACTGAAGATCACCTGGTTTGTAAATGGCATAACTTCCACATATGAACTCCATTTGATCTGATTCTTATTCAAGGAGATCCATAATTGAGTTGCAGAACATTCTCCAAGTAATTTCATGTGTAGAAGCCTCGTGATTTGGAGATATGAGTCAAACAATGAACATATATCATTACTTCTTTCCATGATATCTTTAAGGTTATTGATTGTTGCTTCCACTTAGTAAATCCTTCGTTTTCCAAGTTAGCTCCTGGCTCAATTCATGGTCTTATCAGCATGATCTGATGGTAAAACCTCGGTTGAGTCGAGCTGCGTCGACAAGATCACCATCTTGAGCCGTGTCCATGATCCAAGCAGATCGGTGCTCGAACCGGGGCGCATCAATAGACCTCTTGTATTTGTAGGTTCTTGTTTTGGCCACGAGAGTGAGTGTCAGGACGAGACTCCGAGCAGTATTTCATCACGAGGGAAATGTCGGGAGTTAATGCGTTTCAACACGCTTTCCCGAGTATCTCTGTGAAAACAACCGCCGTATGTCTGTCTTATTTAGCTTCGGCAAGTCTTTTGGAAGGTCCCCATCCCTTGTAAGATTCTTTCTAGTTTGAGCATCTGGATCTATTTTTTCTTCTCTTGTTAGTTTAAAATCTCTTCTTTGATATTTAGAGAGGTGAGGAAAAGTTTCAGATTCTATGAGAAATATGACGATAATGAAGGCACCCACCTGTGGAGATTGATGTATTCCAGCTTCACCGAAACCGTTTCTCCAGAAGGGAGGCGAGCTCGCAGTGAAAAATTTAGGGGTAGGTCAACAATGTACTTCAACCTGAAAATTTGCCGTCTTGGCTTCTATTAGACCAACCACACCCATCTTTTTTCCTAGGGTATCGAAAATTTTGTCAAGCCAAAAGTGGGTCGGGATGCCATAAGCACAGATCCAGAAAGTCATGATGTTTGGAAAAGTTTCTCCAATATGGGGACTCCATCTTTCGAGAGAGAAAGACCATTTATTGAAGTGACATGGTCTCTGCTTAACACCTTCAGCATGTCTGCCTCAGATTCGAAATCAAACTGAAATTTGTGATTACCCAAATCTAAACCAAGAACTCTCCCCTTCTACATCCCAGATGTTGGGTCTTGGTAGGAGAGCAATAAGTGCTTCAACGCTTCTTCTTTCCCGGTTAAAGAGTCTTCCCACCAGGCTGAGCTTGAACTGTGCCTATAATAGTTATCAACTTCAGGTAGGATAACCAAATCATCATAGTCTTCTTCTTCTTGGTACTGGTTCATGCTTGAGGTTTGCCCGTTGAGAGACATATGTCTGTCTTTTTCGGAAACTAGAGAGACCTTGGTTTAAAATCTTCGGCTTATTGAATATGGAAGATGATTATTATTGATAGACTGGTCATACACTTATATACATGAGCGTAGGCAGAGCACAAGGAAACAATATATTGGCATTTACAGAAGAGTCAATATTATATCAATCAAGGGGATTGAGGGAATAATATAACATGCCCCCTCAATATGGAGCACCATTGGTGAGTCCAATCTTGATAGTCATAGTGTTGAAGCGAGCGCGGGAGAGAGGCTTCGTCATGATATCTGCTAGCTGATCATTTGATGAGACATGTGCAACTCGAAGTAAGCCGGACTGTACTTGTTGACGAACAAAGTGATAATCTAGAGCTAAGTGCTTCATCCTAGAGTGAAAGACTGGATTTGAGCTTAAGTAAGTAGGCACCTTTGTTGACCGATTAAATGGTGGGAGTGGTGGTCAGCTTTGATCCCAAGTTCACGCAGTAAGGATAACGTCCAACACACCTCAGCAGTTGTTGCTGCAATCGATCAGTATTCTGCTTCAGTAGATGATCGAGCCACTCATGTTTGTTTCTTGGACGACCACGCAATAGGATGTTTGCCGAAGTAGACAATGTAGGCTCGTTTGAAGTGTAGTCATCTCTATTCCCTGCCCAGTCTGCGTCTGTGAAGGCGTGAAGAGATGATGTGTTGTTTGATGAGAAGAAGATGCCTTTGTGATGAGTACCAGCGAAGTATCGTAGGACACGCTTTGCAGCTGTCCAATGTTCAGTGCAGGGGAGATGCATGAACTGAGAGAGTTTGTTGACAGAGTAGGCGATATCAGGTCTTGTGAGTGATAGATATTGGAGACTTCCAATACAGCTCGATACTCTGTTCCTGATGGTAGTGGGTCACCACTTTGAAGTGTTAGCGGCGTTGAGGAGCACATGGTTGTGGGCATTGGCTTAGCATCCGACATCTTTGTCTTGTGGAGAAGATCTATAATATAGTGAGTTTGTGTTCAGTAAAGGCCTTGTGAGTTACGTTGAACTTCCATGCCCAAAAAAATAAGATAAAGCACCAAAGTCTTTAAGAGAGAAACGAGTTGAAAGAGACTGAATGAATTTATTTAGGAGATCAGTATTGCTTCTTGTGATGATCAAGTCATCAACGTAGACGAGCATGTAGAGGATGATGTTGTTGTGATTGTAAACAAAGAGAGATGCATCTGATACGGAATTTTTGAACCCGGACTGGAGGAGAAATATCTTGAGCTCATTCTATCATGTCCTAGGGGCTTTCTTGAGCCCATATATTTCTTTGTGTAGGTGACACAGTGCCGTTGGATTAGATGGATCTTGAAACACTGGTGGTTGAGTCATGAACACATCATCCTCAAACCTGCCTTGCAAGAAAGAATTGTTAACATCTAATTGTCTAAGGGGCCACTGGCGAGAGATATCAACAATGAGAACTTGGCAGATTTTTGCAGGCTTTACAACAAGACTGAATGTGTCGTGGAAATCGATGCCCAACCTTTGATGAAACCCCTTAGCTACAAGACGCGCTTTGAATATGTCCCCAGCTCCATTTGGTAGTCTTTTAATTGTGAAGATTCACCTGCATCCAACAATATTAGAAGCCATTTCAGGTGTGACCAGAGTGTAAGTTTTATTTCGAAATAAAGAATCTATCTCAGCCTGGATTGCAGCTCTCCATCGAGGATCTTTGAGAGCTTGTGAAACTGAGGTAGGTATTGTCTTTGTTGGCTGTTGGACAGTGGTATGAAAGTTGAGCTTTTGAACAGGCTTTCGGTTCCTGGTGCTCATTCGTTGTGGTGGTTGTTGTTGTCGTGCTACATGTGGTTGTGTTTCGAGATTGTCAGTAGCAGTCACCGTTGGTGTTGTTGTAGCAGGTACAGTCATATCATGTGCTTCAGAAGATGTTACATGCGATGGTTTAGCAGTTGGTGGAACTGTAGTGTGTGGTGTTATTGTCGCTGGTGGTTGATATGTCTGAGTTGGTGTTACTGTGGATGGCGTAGACGACATCTCCTCAAGTTGTGCTGACCTATGTGTTGTAGAATTTCCTGCAACACTAAAGGGAAACACCTTTTCGTGAAATAACACATGACGAGAAGTATAAATCCTAGAGTTAGTGCAGTCAAGACATAAGTAAGCGCTTTGTAGTAGAGTAACCTAAGAACACACAAGGAGTTGAGCGAGCATCAAGCTTGTTAGATGTATAGGGCCTGATCCAAGGGAAACATAAGTAACCAAAGACTTATAATTTTTCAAAGTTGGACTGTTAGAAAACAGTTTTTGAAATGGCGATATGAGCTGAAGAACTGGTGTTTGGCATGCGATTAATTAAGTACACCGCAGCGGCAAATGCATAGGTACAATATGACTGAGGCATTGAAGCGTGGGACAGTAGAGCTAAGCCAGTTTCGACTATATGTCGGTGGCGTCTTTCAGCTAGTCCATTGTGCTCAAGTGTGTGAGGTGGGGTTGTAAAATGTGAAATCCTAGTACTGGCTAGAAAACTCGAAAGACCAATGTACTCACCACCATTATCAGAGTACAAGGTCTTAAGTTTGAACTGAAATCTATTTTCAACTAGTGACCGAAATTTTGGAAAACTTCAAAAACTTGGGACTTTTGTTTCAAAGGATAAATCCAAATGTATCTTGTGAAATGATCCAAGAAGATAACATAGTATTTAAAACCATCTACTAAAATCATTGGAGACATCCATACATCAGAGAAAACTATATTAAGAGGGTGATTGGATTGTGAGGTTGAAGAAGAAAAGGGTAACTTATGCATTTTAACAAGCATTGCAAGGCTTGTCTAATAAAGCATTTGATGAAACTGGTAAATGAAAAATTGAAACAATATGTTTTAAAATCGGAATAGAAGGGTGGCTAAACGAGAATGCCAATCCGAGAGACTGGTTTTAACGGTGGAGGCGAAGGCAAGAGATGGAGGATGGGATGGACTCAAAGTTGGCCACTTGTAAGTGCCGTCTTTAGGCTTTCCTTCCAGTCGAAGAGTCCATGTTTGCATGTCTCTCACCTGGTAATAAGTTGGTGTAAAGGTCACCGAAACATCGTTAGTTGTACAGAGCTGAAAAACAGAGATAAGATTTTTTGTAAGAGAATGAACACATAGAACTTTGTTAATAAAAAAGGACGAGTGTAAGTTGGAATAGAGAAAGAACCGGTGTGTGATATCTGAAGACCCGAGCCGTCTCCAATCATCACATCGTCACTGCCATTGTAGGGTGAGTGGAGAGAGAGATTGTCAAGATCAGAGGTCATGTGGTGTGAGGCTCCAAAATCAAGTAACCAAGTCGAAGGGTCAGAGAACATTGCTGGATTCTCTCTAGGTTGTGTTGCAGATTGCCACTGTTGTGGGTATGGTGATGACTGCCATGGCTGAGATGCTTGAGAAACCATGAACACCACATGCTTGACATTTCCCATGATATTGTCCTCTTCCGCCACGATGCTGATTGTTTTGGTAGTGGTGATTACTACTGTTGTTGTTGGGACAATAGTTTTGATTGTTGCGTACTTGCTGATTGTTGTTGGCCTCCATGATCGAGAATCAGTGGCATTCGCCACAATAGGGGTGGGTTGAGGAGTCTCCATATACAGAATCATAGCTTCTCGATTAAGTAATTGTTCATGTAGCTCAGCAAAGGATATTGGTTGATCTCTACATTAATTGCATCAACCTCTGGTTTGTACTCTTCACCAAGTCCTGCAGGATTTGTTCCTTTAGATCTTCTTGGATCCATTGGTTTCCCTAAGAAAGCTAGGTTGTCAGCCTTGGCTTTGATGATGCGTAGGTATTTTGATATGGTTTTGGTGCCTTTAGTACAACTTTTGATTTGATGTTTGAGTTGGCGGATATGACCTCGTGTAGGATTTTCCAAAAGCAGTAGCGAGAAGGCTCCAGATATCAGCGGACGTTGTGGCACTGGAGACAATGGATTGGGACCGGAGAGAGATAGCTCCGATCATGGCACTGAACAGGAGACGATCTTTACGGCGCCAGGCCGCAAAGGCAAGATTTGCGTGTTTGGCTCTTCTCACTGTGATTATTGCTGGAGTTTGATTCTGATCCGCAAGGAAGGTATGCAGCTCATGACCTTCGAGTAGAGCCGTGACTTGCTTACTCCAATTAGGTAGTTCACGTTGGTGAGTTTGGTCACGCTTGACATGTTTCACCGAAGTAAACTGCTTTGAGGGTTGTTGGGCATTTGAAACAGAGATCTATTCAATGGATGCATGGCTTGCAGTGTTCATGGTGGCTCAGAGAAGAGTGCAGAGAAACAGAGAGGAACGTAGAAGATGAATGAGAAAGGAGAAGGAGACATAGAGAAAAAAAGTTATTATGTTAAGGAATCAGCGCTATAATACCAAATTGAATATTGAATTGGAAGATGGTTATTATTGGTAAACTGATCATACACTTACATATATGAGCGTAGACAGAGCACAAGGAAACAATATATTGGCATTTAAAGAAAAACTAGGTGACCGCCCGCACCCTGTGCGGGCCAGGGGCGGATGTAACTAAAGACGTACGGGGGCACGTGCCCCCGACTAATTTTTGATTTTGTTTAAACATTTAGTTTAAATCAGGTTTCATTTAGGTGGAACCTTTGTTCTCACTTCCACCTCCGTGAGGGGGATACAATTGTCCGTCCAGTTGTTCAAGATCTACGAAGCTATTGGTGAATATTGTACAACCTCGCATCCTTACAAAATTGGCTTCTATCCAACAACTTTTGTTGGAAAAGCTGATGAGTTTTCAAGTGAAGTTCCTGAGATTCTTGCTTTCTTTTTCTTTTTCTCGATCTCTTTCTCACATTTGTTTCTCTGCAATTTTATGTTTTTTTTTGTTTTTTCTGTTGCCACCTAATTAAAAACGTCGGTTGTAAAATTTGGAAAACATAAATGACTAATACTATAATTGTATTTTTTCATATATACAATTATGTTTTTTTTTTAATTAATTCATCTGTCGATGGGCCATAACTATTCTTATATTACAAATCAAATCGATCTAAGGTATCTAAAGATTTTATCTGATTGATTCACGAATAGAGATAACATAAAGACATATGCAATGTATACACAAAAAAAAACTCAAATGTCATTTCGATTAACAAAATAAACAATTGAGATTAATACTCCCAATGGTAATCCGAAAAAAGAAAATAGAGTACAAAACCCAAAGTAAGAAATGCGAGATTCAAATTAACCCAAAGTTCTATGCCAATGGTTCATCCCCCTAAAGCCGCATTCTAGCAGTTTCATGTAATTAGCAGTCATGTAACCTATGGATGACCCATTATGTTATATAATTTTGAATTAAATTTGTATATTTAAATTTTATAATTTATGAATGTTTACATGAATGGTAGATACATTATAAATTTGATGTTCTAATTTTACAAAAGTTAGCCATACAAATTTTTAGTAAAAATAAATTTATCATTTGTTGTAAGCGTAATGAATCAATATTTGAGAGAATGCATACTAAAATAAAAATATATTTGAGTTGAGTGATTGAGTTTGAAATAAATATATTTATTTATTTATTTATTTTATTTTATTGCTCACATGTTATTCGATTTTTTCAAGGTTTTGTTTTTTATTTGAAATTTTAATTTAACTTCATTATTCATATTAGACATTTTAATATCTATTAATTTTTCTTTTGTTTTATATTTTTATTATATATTTAATAATAATTTTTATTGTTAGATTTTTACCCGCACTTTAAAGCGCGAGATGTATTTTTATTCAAAAATTTATTTACCGAAAATTAGATATCTATAAATATGTATCTTTTTTATCCATTGGTTTGGGTTTAATTTGAATCTTTTTTAAAGATATCTATAAATATGTATCTTTTCGCAAGGATTTGTTCCTTTAGATCTTCTGGATCCATTGGTTTCCCTAAGAAAGCTAGGTTGTCAGCCTTGGCTTTGATGATGCGTAGGTATTCTGATATGGTTTTGGTGCCTTTAGTACAACTTTTGATTTGATGTTTGAGTTGGCGGATATGACCTCGTGTAGGATTTCCAAAAGCAGTAGCGAGAAGGCTCCAGATATCAGCGGACGTTGTGGCACTGGAGACAATGGATTGGACCGGAAGAGAGATAGCTCCGATCATGGCACTGAACAGGAGACGATCTTTACGGCGCCAGGCCGCAAAGGCAAGATTTGGCGTGTCTTGGCCTTCCACTGTGATTATTGCTGGAGGGGTTTGATCTGAATCCGCAAGGAAGGTATGCAGCTCATGACCTTCGAGTAGAGCCGTGACTTGCTTACTCCACATAAGGTAGTTCACGTTGGTGAGTTTGGTCACGCTTGACATGTTCACCGAAAGTAACGTGCTTTGAGGGTTTTGGGCATTGAAAACAGAGATCTATTCAATGGATGCATGGCTTGCAGTGTTCATGGTGGCTCAGAGAAGAGATGCAGAGAAACAGAGAGGAACCGTAGAAGATGAATGAGAAAGGAGAAGGAGACATAGAGAAAAAAAAGTTATTATGTTAAGGAATCAGCGCTATAATACCAAATTGAATATTGAATATGGAAGATGGTTATTATTGGTAAACTGATCATACACTTACATATATGAGCGTAGACAGAGCACAAGGAAACAATATATTGGCATTTAAAGAAAAATTAATATTGTATTAATCAAGGGGATTGAGAGAATATTATAACAGGGCTGAGGCCAAAAAGTTTAAAGGAATGGTGATACCTGAGCCGGATAAGACTTCTCTTCCTTTGCAGGAGCTTGGACCTTGCAAAGGAGAATGTTTTGTCGCTTACATGTCTGTCTTGAACATTGCAAATGGAATTGCGGCATTAACTTATTGGGCTCTTTACTATTATTACAGATTTGAAAAGTAACGATTAAAGTACAATATGTATATGATTATGCATCATGTAGACACATAATACACATTGATTGATAGATACAGATACCAACTCTACCCCGAGCAAAAAAAAACAAAAAGCAATTAAACAAAATTTATATGTAACATTATCATTTTCTTCATACTACAATTACTTATTTATTTTAGTCATTATCATAGCATCTTTTAAAAATCTCAATTAAGCTTATTTCATTAAAATGTCATTTTCCTCCAACATCATCTCCAAAGACCTGCACTCGCTGCTACAGAAGGCTCTATCTCCCCTGCAAATTAAGTCACCACAAATGTGTTAATTAGCTATTAAAAAAAATCATTAGCAGAAATATATAGCTTAAATTCATCTGTTTATGAATGGATTGAAGTGTAAAAAGAGGTAAAAAAATATGATATATTTACCTATACATGAAAAATTTCATCACGAGGCCCAAGAATCTTCTTACAGTTAAAGCAGCTACTGAGAAAACTGTCGGGTGGTAAATAATCCGAATCGTTAACCGGGTCGGAGCTTCGAAAGAAAACGACGCCGGGTTGGCTCTCAACGATACAGTTATCGAATATATGGATCGTTCTCGGGTTAGGCCCGTGACACGTCACGCACGTGTAGTCCTCCGACAGTTCCATATCGCTGGTCGAAAGATAGCCCGTGAAGATACCGGTCGACCCGTGACCCGCTTTCTCTGTCTCTTCCAGCGGAGGGGAAACCGGAGAATATTTCGTTTTGGTCCCAAAATCCGACGAGGGTCGTGGAGTGTCCGGGACCTGGGACCCGAATAGTATTGTTCCGGATCTTGGTCGGGAGGATAATCCGGGTACTGGGTTTTCATCTTGGACAATGGCGAGTCCGATTCCAGTGGGTTCGAGCTTGAGGCGGGTGTCGGGTTTGTGGGTTTTCGGGTTATCGGATAAAAGAGGGTTTCTCAAAGAGGAGAAAGGTTTGGTGTCGAGGATTGAGGTTGGGCTCGCGACGGCGTCGTTTTCGGTGAAGCTTTTGAAGCTGGTGAAGAGGCGTGGAAACGTTTTGGGCGTGGGTTTACTCTGTTTCTGGTTCGTATCCGCCATTAATGTTTGCTTGCTTCTCGATCTCTTCTTCAGCATAATTGACTCACTGCTCAAAAGAAAAAAAAATCAAAAGGTTTAGCTGAATTGTCTTTGTAATTTGCAAAGAGAGAATATTTTCATGAAAACTAACCTCAATGATGAGAAAAGTTTCAGACTTTGTGAAACGTTTCAGAGAAATAAAGGTGATGCAGTTCTTTTGCCTCCATGATGCTGAGAAGAAGGAAAAAACGAGAAAAGTAGAGTAAAAGAGAAAACAAAATGAAAGTAACTGAAAGATGAGAGCTTTTATTATTTGAAGGAAAACCAAAAAAAAAGAAGATTTTTTCACTCCCGACTTTCTCGCATGTAAACGTAAAATGTTCTGCTAGAGTTTGGAGGAAGAAGAAGCAAACAAAACAGTAAAAATATATTTACTTATTTTTGTGAAAGAGAGAAATTGATCCGTTTGCTTTTGCTTTTTTAATTGTTTGTGACTTTAGTGGGTTATAGCTTCAATGAGCAGAGGGCAAGGAAGAGAACAAAATAGCCCCACTGATTCTCTTCCATATCTAAAACCCTCAAAATCGCCATGAAGTTGCATACCAGAAACAGAGCACTAAAGACACACATACACCACTTACTAACGCCTGTATGAGTTAATATAATATGTATCTATCAGTATGTAATTTGTATAGTTAAGTCTGTGTAGTATAGTATGACTATTTATACTATAAGTTAACTATAGAGAGAGAGAGAGAGGGAGGTACAATGGAAATCAGTGGGTGAAAGAAATCAAGATGAAAACCACTCAGAGAGCTTTTGACAAAGTTCTTATATCAGTAATTGAAAAAGTCCTAATCAATACATAAGAAATTTTTACCAATCTATTTATTATCAGTTAGTTTAAGTTGGAATCATATCTATCTTAACATGATATCAAAGTCTGATCAATATAGTCCAATCTGATTCATTATTGATCCAGTCTAAATAGACCCATTGATCAATATTCAAATATTTCAAAACACTCAAATAACCATAATTTCGAGGGGTATATTAAAAACAAATGTATCATATCAATAATTAAAAAATAAATAATAAATATATAAAATAAGTGAATCAATTGGTTTTATGTTACAAGTTCATCATGGTTAACAAACCTAACGCAGCCGAACTTCCTAGATTCGATTTATTTATTTTATTAATTTACTACATTATTAGTATTATTTTGTCTGCTATTATTTATGAATTTATTTGTTGCTTTTCGGTGTGCCAAGGCACCACTCACGGCGTTTTCTACTGGCCCTTATGGTCTTTTATAATTTTCATTTGGATTTTTCTTTTAGTTTTCTTTCCATATTCTTTTCTGCTTATTGGTGGGAAACGGAACTTTATTAATTAAATTAAAAAAAGAAGTAGACAATCCTCGTGTCGCATACTTCATTACTTGCATATTTCATTTACTTGTTTGATAAAAGAGAGCACTAAAACCAGAATGGTACTACCTCCTTCCTATTGATCATGGTCCGGGTAACAGTAGACCATTTAGTTTGTAGTTTTTCTTTCTTAGATTAAGTTCTTAGATGAAGAGACATTGTACTTACCAAAACAATTAATTCATATTCATTTTCTAGGCTTTTTTTATTCTGAGGTGGTTTCATACAGTTTAACTAGCTGAATCTTAATTTGCAATGTTCAAAAATTACTAGACAGTGATTAAATGCTTTATAGAGATTAGTGCTTATGCCGACGTTTAAGCTATTTTTTATAATGTCTAAACCATTTTTTAAAAATCATTCTACAAAAAAAAAATCGTTTATAACTAATTAACCGTCTAAACGTCTCTTAAACTGATTTTTAGAACACCGCTACTGTGTTATTAATAAACCTAGATAATCATATTATGACTAGAAATGGATATATATTTTTTTCACCGCTACATTACGATGTGTTTAGGTAATTTTCCATTGGTACAAACCATGAGTTTTATAACTTAAGAAAATGTACGGAGTTTTAGCAAAATCAAACCAAATCCTAACCAGGAAAGGAGTAACTAATTACTCAATGAAACAAGCAAGTAGTTTTCTCAACGGGAGACAAATCGAGATGATATTTCATTACCCAGAAGTTTTACTTTCATCTTGTAAAATCAAAATTTTTGATGCAAATTTTTCGTTTCGTGTAATGATTTTGAGTACCTTTTTGGTGATGATGGTGATATTGTTAGCATGGGAGTGTGGGTGGACTTGGTCACTTAGCATCGAAGTGGAATGAGATACGATCACACGTACGAATATATTTCACGATCTTAACTGATCTCTTTTGCTTTCTTAGCTGGCTACTCTCTTTGCAAAGTGGACATTGTACACACTTATACATTTTTTTTTATAGTTTATCACACACTTGCTATGTCTAACACGGAAACTATTTGACATTATTACGTAGTCGATCAACATTACATACTTCATGGACATATTAATATATCAATTTCTGGAAACATACTTTAGTTTGTTTGTTATTTTTGTTTAAATCAAAGATCTTAAGTAATTATGATTTTATGATTGGCAAAAATATTAAGAGAGAATGTAGTTAGTTTTTTAAAAACCATTTCAGAAGTGTCTACAATATATATATACTTCTATTAATTAGAAACATTACTGCATATGCTTATATGTTATACTTTCTCTATTTCAAAATAGTTAATGTTTTAGTTATAAAGATAAAATTAAGATATTCACTTTCTTATAAAATGTAATATTACAAATATAATTTTAAAATAATTTATTCAATAATTAAAAATTATAAAACATATTGGTCAAACATATTTTTTCTTTAAACTAAAACTATATAAGAAATCAAACATCATTTATTTTGAAACATTATTTATTTTTTAAATGAATGGAATATTATCACTATAGATTGATTATGGTTGCTTGTATACATGTCAGGTTTTCCATTATATAAGTATATAACTTGATAAAACAATTTTAATAAAATAAAGGATTACCAATCAAAAATATGGATAAGAGATCATGAATGGCTTTAAGCATTGTTTTTGTTTTTTGCATTCCATATATAATCACTTTACTTGTTTGTATTACACTCAGGAGCAGTTAATGTTACTAAGATATTTTCCATTAGTTGAACACCCATTTTTCTTTAAGCGAAACTAAATAGGATACTTTAATAAAATGACAATTGGGCTGGTTAGGCTAGCTAGATTATTTAAAATTTGAACGGAAATATAGATTTTGTGGTAGATCCGAGATGAAAAGTTAGATTTGGCTTAGTATATACATCAGTTCCGTAAAAGTTTCGTTTTATTTTTTTTCTGGATTTTAAAAGTTTTTTCCTTATTGTGTTTGTGTTTGAGAGATTCTGGAGATGATTTTCGACAAAGGATAAATTGGTTGATAAAAAAGACGACGACGAGAAGAAAGCGATTGGGGAAAAAGAAATCCAAAGGTTAGTGAGATTTTTGTTGCAAGGGTTAAAGTCACCAACAACATAGAGTTTCCAGACCACGAAGTCAGGTTAGAATCTTTTCCTTATAATCTTTTGTAATTTCATGAGACTTGTTTTTTCCCCACAAATCTTAACTTTTACAATCGCATACTAGGTGTTCGTTAAAATGTCAAACTGAACTTTAGAGATACAAACAATCTCATACCATTGCCTGATCATTTTTTTATTTGTCTTAGAGTAGGAAAGAACTTGTTAATTTATGGTTAAGTGTACGCCTTGCTCTTTTTTAGTTTTTTTTCTTATGTATGTGTATGCATCTTATATTGTCTAGTTGAGTGTACACTCTGTTCTTTAATATAGTGATTTCTTCAAGCTAGTTTGGTGTGTTCTTGTTGCCCATGTTTGTTTTGTATAAAATGACTAGGAAGTCATTTCATACATGTGTTCTCTCTCTTTATGCAGTGACTTTAATAATTTAATATCTACCACAATATATGATGTCACATTCTAATTAATTCCATAGTCAGCTTACCTCTGACCTTGATGCCAATCATTGTTTTCACTTATTTATGGTGGGTTTATTCCTCCCACCTCTAGAGAAGTTAAGCAGCACTATTCTCTTAGAGTCATTGAACTCATTCATCAAATGTGAGACTCCAAAAACATGATGTATGTTGCTGACTTAAGACATAGGTTTTACGTCGCAGCCTCTGCCCTTAATCACTAAAAAATTATATTTTTGCTTGTCTTTGCTATAGTTATGTAATGTCCTTAAGAACCACTAGATTCTAACCCGCCCTTTGAAAGGGCGGGTATATATTTTGTTTCAATTTTTTAAAATAAATTATTTTTTAAAATTTTTTTGTAATTATATTTATGTTTATTTATTTATAAATAATATAAAATATTTAATGTTATTAATATAATACATGAATAATAAATAGTTGAACCAAACATTTATCAATAGGTCATGATCTTTTTTAATAGAATAGATTCTTATCAACAATTTTATATTGCTATGTTCTTTATCTATACACATTATTCAAAATATATAAGACTAGATAGTATCTATGTGTAACACAATTACCACTATCCACCATGTACATTTTGAAAATATACATGATTGGCAAAATATATACAGTTAGCATATCTTGTCTATGTAACATGTGTGTACATGTGTATAATTTTTTTTGTGTAAATATGTATAATATTATAACATGTGTGTACATGTGTACAATCATAAAAAAATACATATGTACAATCGTTGTTGTGTACATGTGTACAATCGTTGTTGTGTATATGAATTGATATTATATTTCCTACCTTATCTTTGTAAAATGTACATGTGTACAATCGTTGATGTGTACATATATAATATTTATATATTATTTGTATACACATATGCTCGAGGCATGTCTCAGTGCACATGAAAATATTGTTATACATCATTTCTTAAGTAAGTACAAATCCATAATCCCAAACATTTTACTCAAATTGAACAGCCTTGATACATTTTTGTTACAAATACCTCCACTTTCATAAATACCAATTTAAAAAGGAAAATTAAACCATAATGAAGAACAACAAATTGAGAAACATGACACAAAATTCAATTAGTTTACATTATATGAGTCTAGAAGATACAAACGACAAAATGATGAGATTCATAGCCTTGATAATATATCTACCATATCGATTACTCAACTTAGCATCAACATCATCGCCATTGTCAATCTTCATCTTCATTGTGCGTGTGTACGATAAAGTATAATAGCATACATGTGTACAATAAATATGGGGGTGTACATGTGTACGATAAATGTAATAGTGTATATATGTACAACAAATAAAAATAAATCAAGCTAAGACTCACCATGAATCTAACATGAAAACACACACAATAAGCATTTTTTTTGCTTTAATTATGTTAAACCTTGAAATCCACACTAGATTTTAGAATAAGAAACATAACCATATAAACTAACCTACAACATAAAAGAATGTATCTGAACAATCAAAAACAACACTCAAAATCTTGTACTCATAAACGATCTCTAAATCTTTGTACTCATCAACCATCTTCTTACACTCTTCAATTTCTTCCTCCACTTATCTTTCATCAATGAATCAAATATTCTCTTCGATATATTTATGTTGCCTTTTCAAAATCTATTCATGGTGGGTAATGGATCTTCTACATCGCCTTTGCCGTCATCTACGTTTCCGATGTTGTTTATATCAAATTTGCCAACATCTTGTTTGTTTACATCGATGTCATATAAATCACCATTACACAACTATCAGAAATATACATTGACATATCTCAAAAGATAGTCCAGACAATTGAGACAATGATTTAATAAAAGTTTTATCGAAAAAAAAAAGAAACAGATTTCAGGTTTTTAAGAAAAAGAGAATTTAGGAGGAAGAAGTCGAAGGAAAAAAATAGAGAGCTCACCTTGTCTGTGCTGAATTTTGATCTTTAAATCAATAAATGAAATGAATGGTTATGGTTAAATCCTGCTAAAAAAACAAATATTTAATTTAGTTAGTATATTCTCTTTACTTACAAATTCATCTAGTTAAATTTTTAGTTGAAAAGTGAGCTTGGTTAAAAAAAACTATCTTAGTAACACAAATTGTCTTATGTCTAATGGTGTAATTATAAACTATAAAACTGACTTTCAATGTAATTATTTCTTTGCAAAACTTGATAATTATCAATTTGGCTTTAATAGTGTAAAGTAGGGGTGAACACACATCGAATATCTCCATAATTTTTATTACTTGTGATTTGCTTTGTATCTTATGGATATCTGATTTCCGATTTGCTTTGCTTCGAAGAAATACGGATATCCGGTTTTACGGATACCCAAGTTTTTTTGAGATATTTACGAATATTTACGGATATCTCATATACTTTGTTTAATACAAGTAAATTAGAAAAACTATAAATTTGTATAAAAAAACATTTTGCATAATATAAATGGAAAATAAAAATAAATGAAACTATATGTTCCATAAATTTCTAAAATTAATATTTTTTTCTTATAAACACAATTTTTTTGAATTTTTTTAATAAAAAATTGATAAGTAATTTCTAAATAAATTAATAAATGATATGTTAAAATAATAATTTTATAAAATTATACATATCAAAATCTATATTTATTTATAGATATACATCTATTTGTATACTATCGGATTGGATCGGATATCCGGCTCTAAATTTTTAGTATTTGTGATTTGATTCGTTTCTAACGGATATTAACTTTTAGTATTTTCTTTGCTTCGCTTCGACGATTTACGGATATCCAGATTTTACGGATCGAAGCGAAACAAATAACAAATCGAATCAATTTTAACGGATAAAATACTCAGCCCTAGTTTAAAGTCACCATAGAGAAGTAATGAAGCATCATGAGTCATTTCATGGCTCGTGAACACAATACATCATATCATCGTGACCGTCCGTGAGATCAGAATCTAAACAAATACCGTTTGTGAGATCAGAATTGCTTCTACGTGGATTAACGGGGGACTACATAAGCTAACATCAGCATTCACTGTTTCCCTGTCGCATAATCTATATTTTACGCAGAAACTAAAATAAATTTTAATAAGAGAGTAGTGAAATCATAATATTTGTGGAAGAGGAGTGACCACACAAGGCGAGTAATACATGTGGATTTACTCGTTGATTAACTCTCAATACTATTTAAGACGAGAAGTGGTTTTGTTGGGTTACTAGGCCACCATTTCGTTTTTTTATTATTTATTTTGAAAATTCTCTTTGTAACAACACAACTAGCTCGATACAAATATATGAATCTCTCAAAAATATATAAAAACTGCCAGCAGCTGATCACTTAATACAAAACCTCAAGTCAGAATATTAGCAAACGCATATGTCAAAAGAATTCAAGCTTATGCTAAGTTTATGGATGAAATATAGATAGTAGATGAAAAATGCTCTAATAAGATATGTATATATGAAAGTGTTTGAATAAGAAGTTGACACATTTAGGATTTGATAAGAAAGGAAATGTAGTAAAACATTAAAAAAAATTATCATATTGACGACACTATGCATGGTTTTCTGTTGAAGTCGCATGCGTGCTCTTTGATATTTCTCAAACATTTTTCACACACTTTTTTCCGTATTCTTCCTAAATATTTATACACATATCGACTGACTATGACGTCTTGTTTTAATGTGTAACACCCATCTGAAATTTATAAGCCGAACACTTTCTATTCTGAAATAGATGCCACCAGTCCCGGGTTTGGACTATGGCAGGTGGGGCAGTGGCCCTGGGCCCAAGGGTCCAAAAATTTTTTTAGTGTAATTTACTAATTGTAAAAGGCCCTCTTCAATTTGCTAAAGAGTTGAATATTTTAGCAAAACCTATACTGAAATGCCCATTCACTTAAACCTAATTAACCTACAAAAGACAAAACTAAAAAAGTTTTATGTACGTTCAGTCACGGCTTTGGACAATGGCAGGTGGGGCAGTGGCCCTGGTCCCAAGGGTCCAAAAAATTTATTAGTGTAATTTACTAATTGTAAAGGGCCCTCTTCAATTTGCTAAAGAGTTGAATATTTTAGCAAAACCTATAATGAAAAGCCCATTCACCTAAACCTAATTAACCTACAAAAAGACAAAACTAAAAAAGTTATGTACGTTTCTTATTTTCTAATTTTACCGACACAGAAAAGAGAAGCTCTTGAATCCAGCAAAAGTGAGCAACACGAATCACAAACCAAAATATATATTCTATTCACTTATCAGTTAGTGAGATCTCTTTTCAAAGTAGAGGTTTGTTTAATTGATTCTATCTATATCTTTTACTCTCTTAGTTTATTGTTTCAGATTTTTATATTATAACTACTGATTTTTTTTTGTTACAGTTACAAAAATTTTGTGGTGTCATGACTATTTTGGACTGGCCTATTTTGGACATATCAATTTCAGGTGATATTGTTCTTTTTATTTTTAAAAATATGGTGTTGTGTGGGAATGAAAAGAGAAAAAGAAAAAAACTTGATGAACTATTTTTAGAGCCTTAGAGGGGAGCTTTAGATCAATTTGTTACAAAAAACATAAATACTGAGAGTTCTAAAGCAAAAACAAATGTGGAATCTCATGGGAATGAGTCAAATCTTTCTAATTTTGAGAAGATAGAAGTTTATGAGCCACCAATTCCTCCTTTTGATATCTATGATCCTAGAAGTTAGAATAGTCTTGATAATAGAACAAGAGATTTGTTGATTGAAAAAGAACCAAAAAGAGATATGAATGTTGAATTTCCTATTTATGATAAAACTAAAAGACATTTTGCATATAGGCATTATTTCAGAAAGTTGTGTAACAGAGAAATTGTTGATAGAAAATGGTTAATTTACTCAAAGCATGTAGATAAAGTTTCTTGTTTTTGTTGTAAGTTGTTTAAATTTCATGGAAACATAAGTTTATTAGTAAATCAAGGACTAAGAGACTGGAAACATATTGGTGATAGACTAAAAGGTCACGAAAGAAGTGGGGAGCATATGGCTAACATGGGAACTTGGAATGAATCTAAAGTTAGACTTCAAAATAATTTGACCATTGATAAAGAATTTCAGCATGAGATTACAAAAGAAAAGGAACGTTGGAGACAAGTTTTATATAGAATCATTGATGTAGTTAAATGTCTTTCGAAAAGAAATTTAGCATTTCGAGGATCAAAAGAAAACTTTACCAAGATAGTAATGGTAATTTCTTAGGAATGATTGAGATGATTGTTGAATTTGATGTGATTATGAAGGATCATATAAGACGCATCCAAACTCGTGAGGTACATCACCTCTATCTTGGTCATAACATTCAAAATGAGCTAATTTCTCTTCTCGCATATAAGGTCAGATTTTCTATCACAAGTGTTATTAAAGAAGCAAAATATTTTTATGTTATCCTTGATTGTACACCGGATGTGAGTCATCAAGAGCAAATGAGTATAATTGTACAATGTGTGAATATGTTAGATAAAAATATTAGAATTGAAGAGTATTTCTTAGAGTTTCTTAAGGTAGATGATACGTCGGGACTAGGCTTGTTTAATGAATTACAAAGTGCTCTTAAGTCTCTTGATCTTGATATTAAAAATGTAAGGAGACAAGGTTATGATAATGGTTCTAATATGAAAGGAAAACACCAAGGAGTTCAAAAACGATTGCTGAAATTAATTCTAAAGCATTGTTTATGTCATGTGCTTGTCATAGCCTGAATCTTGTTGTTAGTGATATGACACAGGTCTTGTGTGAAAGTTTTTCTTTTTTTTTTGGATTGTGCAACGCATTATACATTTTATTTTCGAGTTCTGACAAAAAGATGGAATATTTTACTTTGCATATTTAATGTTTTACAGTAAAAAGTTTGTCTAATACTAAATGGCAGAGTCGAAAGTTAAAATGTGTAAAAGCTATAAGATATCAAGATCCTCAAATAAGGAGCAGCCTTAATTGAACTATATGATTTGTGTGATGATGCTATTTCAAAAAGTGAAACTGAAAGCTTGGTCGATGCACTTGAAAATTTGAGTTTTTGCTTGGTATTGTTATTTGGCATGACATTTTATTTGCTATTAATATGGTAAGTAAGAAATTACAAGAGAAAACCATATGTATTATAATGCCATGAAACAAGTAGAATGTGTGATGAATTTTTTGAGAAGTACTATAAATGATGGATTTAGCTCTAGTATGAACATGGCTAAAGATCTTGCTCGCTGCAGATGGGTATTGATTCTATATCCCCCAAAAAGCGTCGATGTTATAGAAAAAAACATTTGATGAACTGATCAAACGAAGTAATTCAACCATTTGAAGATGATTTAAAAATCAATTATTTCTTGTTGTTGTAGATATGGCAATTACTTCGTTGAATGATAGATTTTGAACAAATAAGAACATTTGATTTTTTTTTTGTTTTTTTTATATAGTTCAGTGAAGCTAAAGTCACTTGATGCTGTTGAATTAAAGAGAAAATGCAACTAATTTTAATAAAACATTCCCTCATGACGATTCGTCAATGTTGATTTTAGATGATTTTTTCTCTGATTTAAGAATGTTGCAGGTGAGTTAGTCTGATGAAGCACTGACACTGATTCAGATTCTTGAGTTGGTAAATGCTATGGGTTGTTATCCAAATGTTGATATTGCTTACCGAATTTTACTAACCACACATGTGACAGTTGCATCAGCTGAAAGAAGATTTTCTAAGCTAAAATTGTTGAAAATTATTTGAGATCATCAATGTCTTCAAGAAAGTTTGAACAGTTTAGCAATTTTATGCATTGAAAAAAGAAGTTTTGGAGAGTATGAATTTTGGAATTAATTATCAATTAATTTTCATCAACTAAAGCTAAGAAAAAAATGTTTTATGTGATTGGTCTTTCGTTTTTAAAGAATTGATACCTCTCTTTCTATTTCTTTCAGGTTATAAAAAAGAGTGGACACGATACTCGTCAAAGAATTGATTACGATCAAAGCAATGAAATGAAAAAAAAAAGTTGAAGAAATGTTTATAAAAATGTCCATATTTCATGTTTCGCCTAAGGGCTATGAAATAGTTTAAGACGGGACTGGATGCCACCCATCGCGATCGACCTTAAGTATTTAACTGAGACGTTAAGATTAGAGTGCATTATACTATTAGTCACTTTTTTTTCTTTTTTACACATAGAGTCACATTGTGATGGAGAGACACATTCTTAGAACCAAGGTCATTTTTAGACCAATTTATCCTTTTTTATTTAATGACTTTTCTGTTAAGTTAAGAGTTTAGTTAGTTTGTATGACTAAGTTACTTGAGTCTAGTTAGAAAAGTTAATGTGTTAGATGTCTATAAAAGTGAACATTTTTTGGCCGTTAGATTGGTAAAGAGGAAGAAGATCTAAAGGTTTCTATTAAATGTACTTTTGAAAAGAAAAAAATTGTTATTCATGGTTTTAAAAGAAAAATTCAATAAAGATGTACGAAATGAGAAGAAACTATATTAATTTTTAATGTTATTTTAAATTAATTTTACCCCATCATGTTTTAATATTTAAAATTAATATTTAACTTTCTCCAAGGTTTCAAAATTCATCTTTCAGGTTCCTTTCAAGCTGTAAGACTTCGCTCTGTTCTCAAGTATGGACATAAAAACATGTGGATATAGTTTTGTTTACTAGAGAATTATTGGTAAAAGATATAGATGTGGATGCTCACGTGTACACGTATAAAAAAATGTTAATTCAAGTTTGTGGATATAAAAAACTAAACTGATGTTCACAAAAGATTACATAAGTGTTCTGTTAATATAATGCACATGGATTATCCGGGAGGTTGAGTGAAATAAAGACTGCCTATTATACAAAGTGGAGAATGGTTGGAAATGCAGAGGCAATGTGATTGTCCGTGGACAACGTCTGTGTGGACATGGTTTGAACTTATGTAATGCTGAACCCAAGATGCTTCTTTCCACCATAAATGCATCCACACTGAACTTGTGTAATGCTAAACCAGGAAGATGGGGATCATGTTGGTCTTTCCCTAAATAAAAGATAATTAGATGAGCAAAGATACATCAAGAATAATATGTTACTCTAAACCAAAAGTTTGAGTTTTTCAAATGAAGAACAAACCTTAAGACCAAATCTGAAAGTCATTAGCAAGAACAACAGTCAACTCCAACAAAATAAATTGAATTTAAAAAAAATACACAACAAAAATCAAGTCTTTAACCAAGCAAGACATAATCAGAAGTCACCCCGCTAGTCCTCCAAAGATCATGTCCATGGGGGAGCAATACCACAACGACTCTGTCCATCCACATCATCCGTCCAAAATTCAACCATCCACACATAAACCGTCCACAGTGCCAGCTATCCACAACATTACCCGTCCATATCTTTGCAGATCCACAACAACACTAAGAAACCAACAAACAAAAATGAGAATCGATTACAAGGATTTAGAAGATCAAAAAAAATCAGAGAATCTAGGATTTATTTGGATATTACCTTTTTTATTGTTGTAATCGTCGTCTTTTTTTTTCTTCTTCTTATATAAGATTATGGTTCATCTAGGATTCTAGGGAAGAAAAAGATTTTGTTACGAGTGACGAAATATAATGATGGTTCCAAATTAACAAGCTTTTGCATATTTGAGTTTCTCGTACTTCATCAATTAGCAAAAGAATTGAGATATGGGATGAATTTGGTTTGGAGAATTTTGAGTAGAGTCTCAGAAAGGTGATTTAGAGATGAGGGGTTTTCAAAAGTATTGAAGTTAAGTGGGGGGAAAAAGTTACAGATAGAGAGAGGATTCGTGATTTAGTTAAGAAGAGCTTGATGATGAATATAGGACTCGGAAGAATAGAGCCGGACGGCGACGTCTCCATTACTAGTGACATTCATAGATAGGTCGCAAGGAGAAAAAGAAGAGGAAGAAGGAAAATTAGGGTTAATAAAATTTGAAAAGTGTAAATCATTCAAAATCGAAATAGGAGAGAGAATAAACATTCTTGTATATTATTTGGAGACAATTTTTGTTTAGTTGGAAAAATAAAAATATGTTATGGAAACTTAGGTAAGGGTAGAAAGGACAAATCATATAGAAAAATGTGTGTCATGCATGAAGTGTCTTTATGTGTAAACAGAAAGTGAGAATGTGTCTCCAAACGTAAATTTCTCTTAAGATTATATTGTCATATTTAGTTTCTTGTGTTAAATGAAAGGAACTTCTAACTTAAAACTAATTGGTAATAATTAATTTTTTCATCTATCTTATATACTACTAAATATCATTTTCAACTTCCAATGTAAGACATTTGTCTTTAATACATCCCTTGAGATGATGGTACTTTGAGTGTCAATCTTGAAATGTTTGGGCAATGATCGAGGGACCGACTTTAGACTGATCAATAATGGATCGTGTTGAATTTTTAGATCGGACTTTGATATCATATTAAATAGATGTACTTCTAATTTAAAATTTATTGGTTATAAGTAAATTGATTCATTTATTTTATATACAGGTAGAAATGCTTTCCAACTTATGATAGGAATATTTATCCCTAAAATCTTCGGTCTCACTCTAACATTAAACTAAATAGAAAAGTCACCATACATCATAATTTATATGACACGACTTATAACAACTTATGACATGTAAAAAGCATAGGTACAATGGACAATCACTCGTTGCCGTAAACATCTTTTCATTGCAAACTAAAAATTATCATTTCAACTAAAACATGATATTTACTTCCCATTATTTCGATTAGTGATTAGATTAACAATCATTCATCCTTAACAAAACCATAGAAAAACATATCTCTAACCACTCCTTTGCAAAAAAAACCAAAATTTTAAGTAAACCATCTTTTTCAAACCCAACTGTAATATGCACGATTTATGATACATGTGGAAAGGTTTAAGGATAATTATTTATCTATCTATATTACCAAAGTGCACTACTTTTTCCGTCACATATTCGTTTACAATTCCAAGGTTAAGCGTGTTTATGCTAAAGTTGTAGAAGGATGGGTGACCAATCGGGAGGTTATTCGCGATACCGTGTGAGTGAAGCCAAAACATCGGAAAGGTCCGGTGGTGATTTCAGGGTCAGTAAAAAATGATTTCGAGCCTTAGAAAATTACGAACTGACCGTTAGGTGGGAGGGGGCCCACGGTCCGAGTGAGCGGCGTGTGGGTGACCCATAGCTGTGGGCGGTTGAGGCGTTACAAGTGGTATCAGAGCTGGTTAGCCATCTCGGTCTTCTGACCTGAGAGGCGTCTTGAGACATGTTGTTGGTGCGCAACGAGGACGTTACACTCTTTCAGTGGAGGTGAATTGTAACATCCCGATTCTGGTATATGTGAAAAGGCTTAAGATAATTGATTTGAATATCTATCACCAAAGTGCACTCACATTTTCCGTTACACAGTCGTTTAGTACTCCAAGGTTAAGCATGCTTATGCTGGAGTTGTAGAAGGATGGGTGACCTATCGGGAAGTTGATTCGTGATACCGTTTGAGTGATGCCCAAAATAGCGAGAACGGTTGGGTGATGCTTGCAGGTTCAGTAACATGATTTTGAGACTTGAAAAATTTACGCATCGATCGTCAGATGGGATAGGGCCCACAGACGAGTGAGCGGGTGTGAATATCCCATTAGCCATGGACGGGCTAGGGCGTTACACCAAAGTTTTTACAAAACCTTATCATACGCTTTATTCTCCACTTCTACCACCGCTGAATCCTCACCATCGGCCGGAAAAGCCTCGAAAGCTTGGTCACCGCCATCCTCACCCGCTATCGTGGATTTCCCCCGCCCCCAAAACTCTTGGAGACTGCGTAACCGAGGTTGCGCCCGGAAACTACCATCTCTGGAATCAGGGCCTGTGGAGACGCAACCAACCGATGGAACGACCATCGTCAACAAGAGAGATGAACGGCGCCATGCATGGGGTGTTGCATGGCCTTTTGGAGGATGTATCGTTGGGCTTCTTCCACGGTTTTAACAGAGTCCCAACGGAGGGTAACGTGTGATGTCCATCATCACCAGCCCATTTACAAACGTCTCCGGCGTCGGAGAGATTAAGCGTCGGAGGAATATTTTTGGTGATTCTCGGTTATGTTTTTTTTAACAATTCCATGGTTATGTTTATGTAACTTTAGAAGGGTTTTTATCACCAAAACAACTTTCAAAGAGAAAAAATGACAAAAATAAATATTATTAAAAGATGTAAATATATTTATAGCATTTGGGTTAGCTAATCTATACTTAGGGTTTAGAGTTATAAGTCAAGTTTTAGAGGTGAGATTTAAAATTTTTAAAAAATATTAAAATTTTTAAAATAAAAACAATCTATTTTGTATTTTTTTTTAAATCTGTTTTTAAGAAAAAACTTAAAAAGTATATTTGAGAAATTTGAAAAAAATGATTATAATTTGATATAAATAAACAAGAGATGATTCTAATAGGCTTGAAAGCTTATTAATAATTTGGACTTATATCTTATATGAAAAATACTTAGTTTCACCCCCTAAGGTGAACCTTTAAATTTCACCACATTTCTGATAACCATCAAACTGCTATATAGATTATTAAATAAAAAATATTAATCTTTATTTTAAAAATATAAAATAACAAAAAAAGGAATAACGTCATTTTAACATTGTCGCTAACTAACTCTAACCCTAATTAATTTCTAACCCTAAACCTAAATATAAACTCAAACCGTACACTCTAAACCCCAAACCATAAACCCTAAACCTAAAACCAAACTTTAGACCCTAAGCCTTAGATTCTAAACCTTAGACCCTGAACTTAAACCCTAGGATTTAGGATGGGGTTGGGTTTAGAGTTAAGTTTAGGTTTAGAGTTTTGGGTTTAGGATTTATAGGGTTTAAGGTTTGGGTTTAGGAGTTAGAGTTTAGGGTTTAGAATTTGGGTATAAGATTTGGATTTAGGGTTTAGGGTTTAGGGTTTGGGTTTAAAGTTTAGATTTAGGTTTAGGATAGATTTAGGGTTTCCTAGTGATGTTAACGTTAAAATTGGGGTCATTATTTTTTGTAGCTATTTTGTTTTTGTTAATAATAATCTATGTGCAATTTGATTGGTTATAAAAGATTTGGTGAATTTAAAAGTTCACCATAGTGAACCTAAGTATTGTTCTTCTTATATCCATAGCCAAAAGTAGCGAAAAGAGATTACGCTTGAACTTTACGGTCGTGCTTATTCATTCTTGAACTTGGAGTAGTGCGTATTCCAGATTGAATTAAACAAAAACACAAAATACTACCTGAACTTTACGTGTGGTGCCTTTTCATTCATGAACTGTATAGTGTACATATTTTATACTGAACTAAACAAAAATTCAAAAATACTACATGAACTCTCAAAATCATGCTTATATATATTAATCCTCAAAGGTATAGTCATCTGTTAATTATATCAAAACAACGTTTTTTGGAATTTTTTTGTGTAAAATTAAATTTTAAAAAAATACTATAATGAATTCTCAGAATTGTGCTTATATATATTGACCTTCAAAGGTGATAGTCATCCACTACTTTATCAAAACACATCATTTGAATAATTTCTGTAAAACAAAAAAATGGGAGATTCGAACTCTAACATTGGTGTACAAGTATAAAGTAAATATTTAAACTAATAATAAATAATTTAAACATATAAAATAATGATTAAAGTTAATTTTTAAATGAAAAAAATTATAGATCTATTTTATAAAACTAAAACAAAAAAAATTGATATCATTTATGATTAAACTAAAACTTATATACAAGTTAATGTTTACATGATCAATACAAGAAAGTTATTTTGATCAAGAAATTAATATGCCCTTATTTGTCTGCCAGTGTGAGAGTCGAATCTTCTAAATTGATTTTTAATTTTACATTTAACCAAAATGACGTTGTTTTTATAAATTAACGATGATTTACATCTTTGACGGTCAATTTATATATATATATATATATATATATATATATAATATATAAAAAGCACAATTTTGAGAATTCATTTTAGTATTTTAAATTTTTAATTTTCCATAAATTATTTTAAATAACGTCATTAGATAAAATTAAAGGATGACTAACATTTTGATGGTATATATATATATATATATATATATATATATATATATATATATATATATATATATATATAAACACAACTTTGAGAGTTTCATGTTAGTATTTTTATAATTTTGCTTAGTTTAGCATGAAATATGAACTACTACAAAGTTCGTGGAATGAAAATTTACAAACGATAAAATTCATGTAATATTTTTGAATTTTTTTTTAATTCAGTATAAAATACGTACTACTATAAATTTCGAGAATGAATAGGGCACGACGCGTAAATTTCATGTTGAAATAAGCTTCTTTTCAGTCAGAAGTACTATAAGATCTCTAATTCATCCCTTTTGGGATATTTTTTAGTTACTTTTACTATCTACAATCTTTGGCTCTTGAGTTTGAACCCTCGAGCCATAAGAATACTACATCTAAAGCCATATTTATCAAGAGAGTTAATGTTGTGTTTTTCAAATTGGTGTTTTGGAAAAATAATGCTTATTTATTAAAGATAAAGAGATCCAACATGCTACCCGGAGAGTAGGGATTCATAGAGGATTTAATACATCACACAAAATCTCAAGGAAATGTGAATAGATAGAGACAAATAAAGAAATGCAATCTGAGTGGGATAAAAACTTGATTGGTTTCAGTAATTCAAGAAGATCGGCGATGTAGGAAGCCGCAGAGAGGAAGGTAAGAAGAGGATATGAGAGCTTGATAGAGCTTCCGTCTGACGATGGTCCGTCTCCTTCTCCTACTGGTACGGTTTTTGATCCATTTCCTGGTTCCTAACAAAACATTCCCAAACAAATGCATTAGATAACAGAGAGTATGCTGATACTGGTGTTTCTTACATCTGTTTAATTCATTTACCTGAAGAGTTTGGTGAATCTGTAGGAGAGTTAGCAGTAGAACCACCACCTGAAAAAAATGTAATAATACATGCATAAGATTCACAAGTTTTGGGGTTTGGAACGATCTTGATTTTCTTGAAAATATTCTAACCGTTGTTTACAGCGACTGAGAGGAGGAGTTTGAACATTACAAGCCCTTGGCAAAGCAAGGGCCTGTGTTTGGTTAACGTTGATCCCAAGCTGAGAGCCTCCACCGTTGAGGGCTTGACACAAACAGTCAGGAGAAGACCGGACTACATTACCCAACTGACTACAGCACTGCTGAGAAGGAGAGGTGGTGTTTCCGGTATGTAGTTGAGACAGGGAGACATGCTGATCAACGCGGTTGTGGCAACTCGACTGAGCAGAGACTCTTGTAGAAGACATCACAATCATTAAAAACTGTAAGCAACGCTAAACCTCTTGCAGTTTTCATGTTTCCTTTAGATGTGTCTGGGGAGATTAGAATCTTTTTTGAGTTTTTGTGGTTTTGTTGTGTTGTTTTTGTTTGATTTTGATTTGTGGAGTATTTGGGGATTAAATGAAGGATATAAATAAGGATTTGAAGGAGTATGAAAATGACAAAAGGTGGTTTTAATATTGGTGACCAACTTTTTCTCCTATTCTTTCTAACAGTTTATTTTGTTCTGTTCGGACACGAAAGTGTGTTGTGCTGTGAACAGAACTCATTCAGTTTTGCTTTTGGGGTCGGTCGTCTTTCTGACAGTGGTCTTAGTCCTTGGTTGTTGAACTACTTCTTGATTGAGGGTTTTTAAGAGTTCTGCTAATTACAGAAACAATAATGTAGAGGTTTTCTTTAGATTGACCCAATTGTTGACTTGACCAACACGTGTCGAAAAACCTCCAGTTAAGACTTAGTATCATTTTGTCATAAACTCAACATGAAACTAATGGGGTTTAATTAAAATGGAATCTCTTGATTAGTTACCAAAAACAGAACCAACCATGGAAGAGTGGTTCATCTAACACAATCAAACACCAATTTGATAGCTATCTACCACACTCCTCTATGCACGTGTATGCACCTCATTGGCAAGTCACTGCCACAAACGACCCTACTAACGAAAAAAAAAACACAATTAGTTATAGTAGTTGACCTATACACACTTGCTTCGTTCGTTCCCTCCACTTTTGTCTACCTATAAAACCCAATCCCACATTTGCTTACTACTCCATCACAACACCACATCAAGCACAAGAACAACAAATAAGCTTTAAACCATCAACAATGTCCAAGATTTCAGGAATAACGATTGTATTGGTTGCCTTAATCGCAGTGCTAGCTTCTCCAGTTCGTAGCCAGCAACCGCCGCTTAGCCAATGTACTCCGTCTATGATGACCACCGTAGGGTCCATGCATGAGCATTTTAACCGCAATAGCAGTACCAACGGAACTTCACCTTCGTCTGATTGTTGTAACTCATTGAGGTCTTTGACTACTGGAGGAATGGGATGTCTCTGTCTTATTGTCACCGGAAGTGTTCCTTTTAATATTCCGATTAACCGTACAACCGCCGTCTCTCTTCCACGTGCTTGCAACATGCCTAGAGTCCCTCTTCAATGCAAAGGTATATACAATTATTTCATCTCTCTAACATTACATTTTTATGTACCTGATTAAATCAATTATCTAACATTTTATTTATATTTTTGGAACAGCCAATATTTCTCCAGCTGCTGCCCCTGGTAAAAGAATTACTTACATAATTATCTCGATTTAATCACATGATTAGTTTTGCTTGGAAGATTAACTAATTAGAGTTCTTGTTTGGAACAGGACCTGCTGGTACATTTGGACCGGCCATGTCTCCAGGTCCAGCAACAACTCCATTAGTTCCTGAGCCAACTCCAGCAGCTCAGACACCGCAGTCTGATGCAACCAGACCTTTTACACCAACCGTGGACGGAGCTGCTCCTACGTCTGACGACGGAGGAAGCACCAGTCGACCTGCTCTCACTCCTTCATCCGCCTACACTCCCTCACCATCTCTTCGTCTTCTTCGCCGCCAGCTTCGTAGCTCTCAAATTCTACTGATTTCATTGTTCATTTGCTTCCCTTTGTATTCTCATGTGATTTTGATTTATGCTTTGTGCATTATTTGTTTTGAAATATTGTCATTGTTTTGGGTGAGGTTGTGAAGAAATATATCATTTGCTTGATGTTCAATGTTTGATTATCAAACTAAAATAAAGAAGTCAAAAACAAAAGTCTCCCAACAAAGCAAATGTGACAGCATAAATCAAACTAACTCAGACAGCAGCAGTTGTGCCGTACTGAACGGACTGAGCCAAGCGTAATCACGAGCTACGTCTTTGTCAACAATCTTGATCACAAAGTTTGGTGGGCGAACGATTGTTATATATTTAAGTGAAATGGTGGCAATGCTTTATTTATGTTTGCACCCCTTGGTGATTAACCGTTGTAAACATTTGGTAATAACCATTTTTATGTTTGC